>CM054057.1:540183834-540343581 GCA_028641055.1 Alopecurus myosuroides
GGAGATGGCCGGAATCGGCCGAGAGGATCACCTGGAGGGTTAGGTAGAGGTTGGTCCAGCTCGAGGCGAACAACGGCGATGAATTTCGATGGCGATGACGGCTGATCGGAGAGGAAAAGAGGATGTCGATGAAGACCGGGAATGATTCGGTTCCAATTCTTCGGGGCGGATGAAAGAGTGCGTCGAGGCGCAGCTACTGGCATCCTCGAACTGACCCGGAGAGGTTGGTGATGGTGGGTCGACGGCGAGCTCACGGCTCTCTGTATCTCTCTGGTGCAGGTTCAGTGAAACGGAGAGGCAGAAGGGGAAGAAAGGATGGAGGCGGCGATGGCTCGAGATGGAGGGGCTAGGGCTAGGGCAAGCAGTGGGGGGAGGTTTTATGGGGCTTGGAGCTTGGTACGGCAGGCAATCGGGGGAGGCGATGATCAAGCGGTGGCGATGCAGTCGTACCACGCTGACGACAGCGGAGACGAAGCTCTCTTGCAGCGAAGGGGTATCGGGCCAAAAGAAGCAAGGGGGTGCTGGGCCACTAGGTGGGCTGGGAAGAGGGAAAAGGGCTGGGGCTGGCCTGTCTCCTTTTCTTTTGATTTTTCCTTTTCTCTTTTTTTTGTAAAGGATGAAAGAGAGAGAGATAGAAATAGGGTTTGGGGGTTTTATTTTATAATTAAATTTTATTAATTGCAAAACAGTGAGTAAAAGCAAGGTTAGTATTGATTTCAAAAATTTGAAATATTAGTTTGATTTTAAATGGTTAGTTGGATTTCAAATATTAGTTTGATTTGGAATTTTTGGGAATAAACAAGTTTTATTTAATAAGCTCAAGCAATTATGAAAATATTGTTGAATTTAATTGTTTGCAAGAATTTAATGTTTAAACCACAATTTGATCATGTCAATTATGATTGATTGGGAAGTGAATTTGAATTTGCCATTTGGGGTTACTAAAAAGGAGTTTTCATTTAACAAACAATTTGAACAAATTCAACTTCAAACTATTTGAAAACAATTTGAGGTATTTAGTTTGCAACTTTCAATTGGAAATTTTAGACATGTTTTTGAAAGTTTAAAGTGGTTTGAATTTTTGAGGTGTTTTGAAAACAGGATGCAATGCTCATGTGATGCATGTGATGCAATGCAAAAGAAAAGCAACCAACTTTCTAACTTAGGGCAACACCCCAGGTGTTACATCGCCGCCGGTGTGCCCCGTGTTGTCGCCGTCAGGAAGTTCAGTAACTGAACTTGCAAGTTCAGTTAATGCACGGATATGAAGCTTATCCTCCCCGAGCCCCCTTACCTGACAAGAAACTCGAGCCAGCGCAGTGGTAGCAGCGCTGCGCGCGCACAGCCGCCGTCGCGGGATCGATCCCTGCCCCCCGCGGATTATTCCACCCCTTTTTTCGCCAACGAGCGTTGACAGGCGGGGCCCCCTGTCAGCGACTCTGCGTCCATGTACGCGCCACGCTGGCCCAGGGCCCTCTGTCAGTGGCCTGGGCTAGGCCACTGCGGGGTGGAAATTAGTTTCTGCCCTTTTCTTTTAATTCCAGTCCAAATTAATTACATAATAGTCCCTGTTTTCAAATTACAAATAACGTTTGATTTTCAAATCCAAATAATACAAATAAAATATGTATTCTGACCCAAATTTAATTCTCTAACTGTTTAGATCATTTGTTTTCTGTTTTGAACATTTCAAATGTTTCCAAAATTCAAATTCAAACAAATCATTTCAAATTTGGTTAATTTTATAACTAATTCAAATATCACATATGAAATATGTTTTCCATGCTAAGTTAAACCACCTTTCCAAATATAAACTTTGTTTCATGTTTTGAATAATTAAAATTGGTTAAATAATTTAAACCTTGTTTAAATCATTTAAAATTGCTAAATTCATAACTTGGTCAAATTAAATTCTTTTTGAACATATAAAATATGTTTTCAAACCAGAAAATTATAATCTTTTCAAATATGAATTTTAATTAATGTTTTGAACAAATAAAAATTCAATTAAATTCAAACTTGAATTAAATTCATTTAAATCTTGTTTAAACTTGTTTAATTCATAATTATTTCATCTTAAATCCTTTTTCAACAAATGAAACATGTATTCCACCTAAAATTTTGTGTTCTTTCCAAATATGAATTTTGTTATCTATTTTGGACAATTAAAATTGGTGAAAACAACAAATGCTTGTGTAACTCCTTTAAGAAGCAAATTTTCATAACTTAGTAAATAAAATTCCAAACTTGGTAAACTTTATTTCAAATTGGATCTATTGTTGTTTTCTTTTTGTTTTCCTCATCCATGCATCATGCTAATTCACTTACACATGATGATTAGTTGTAACTCATTTAATCCAACCTAAATTCATGGGCTTTCCATATGCAATCCAAATTGCATATGGGTCCATTTAATTATGTTATCATGTCAGCTATCTTATCTTTGGTGCATCAATTAAATTGTCATGCATCATCCCATGATTGTGCATTATGCCATGTTATTTGATTGTTTGTCTCTCTGCGTTGTTTGTTTGCTTCTTCTCGAATAGACGACGACGTTGAGACAGACGAGGTTTACGACACTACTTCTGAGGAGTTAGCTCAGTACCAGGCTGCTAAGTTTGCAGGCAAGTATTCACTCACATGAACCATTGTGTTCTTTTCCACACTGGATACCGATACTTTCCGTTGTCTATCCCGCTAGCCTTATGAATCGTTGCTTGTGTTCGATCCTATCACATGTTATCCTGTATACCTGATGTAGCCTCACCTCCCCACCTATAACCCTGTTGCTTGTAGCCTGTGTCTTACTAGCATGCTTAGGGTTGTTTTTGCTCGAGTCTGCTGTCTGTTACCTTATTTATTATGTTCTGGGGCTCGATGTTTAAACAATCAACCTGTTAATGTTTGAGGTAATGCTAATTTGATGATAAGGCACCGGCAGGAGGCCCGGCGTGGTTTTAAGGCCTCCTAGTGTCGACCCTAATTAGGAAAAGGGTCTTGTCTACTGATCCATGATGAGCGCACTATCCGCATGTGGGAAGCGTGTATGGGAGCCCCCCTCAATTTGATTCCATTCTCATCTCGTCCAAATCGCCTCATTTAGTTCCGGTTTTCCATTTGCCGCACGCATATGCAGGTACGAACCCGAGGCCAGGGTGGAAACTTTTGTAGTCGGCATTTAGGGAGACACGTTCTTAGAGTGCTATGAGGGTCCCCTTTTCTTCGTGGGTCTTGATTAGCCGTGCGCTCAATTGCACGGGGTTCTTTGGGCTTGATGCGAAGAAGAGTTGGGTTGTGTTGAGTGCCCCGCTTGGTGGAAGGCATTCCATCTGGCGGGTTATTCTTACGTGTACGGCCAAATTGGTGCACCCCTGCAGGGATAAATCTTCTCGAGAAGCCGTGTTTTCCGCGGTTATGGATGACTTGGTGAAAGTACTGGCTAACAAGTAGTCAGAACAACTTACACCTAACTACTGATAACTTGACTAGTAATAGTCGTATTGACACAATAACTTGAACCATCATTAATCCAACTGTGTGAGTTATCCTCGGATTGCTTCTTTGGATAAGGGGCGAGATCCAGGATGGGTTTGTTTGGAGTTAGTAGTAGTTGGTTACGATACGCTATCTTATCTCCTTTCTGTTAGCCGGAAGTTATAGCATGTTTTCTGTAGTTGGTTAGAGCAGCCTGCTGCCGCACTTTTGTATCACCTATTCTTCTGTTGAACCCAAAGCATCTGTACTTGGTGTTGCCGGGTATACTATGGTATCTTGTGAGTCTTGCTTGCCAGTACGTTTATGTACTGACCCCTTTGGGGCTGTGGTTTCCGCAGACTACGTTTCCGAGGATCCCCATGGTGGCTACTACGTGGAGTATGATGAGGCTGCTGACGAGTAGATAGCGGACCCGGGCAGGATCCGAGACATCGTGGATGGGCTCCGTCTTTTCGTTCCCGGCCTCTTAGGCCTATTTGGATCTTGTCTGTACTCAGACACTTTGCATGCTTCCGCTGTGATGTAATGATGAATTGTTGGGACATGTGTCCTCTGGATGATTGTATTTGCTATCTCTGCTCTAGTGAGAGCTATTTGCAACTTATTTCAATCTTTTGTGTCTTAGAGATATGTTGTGATATCAGTTGTTCAAATGCCGTTAACGTATCATGTGTGTATGTTATGAAATACGTCAACGGAAGTAGTCGGATTTCTATGGGATGGTTTACGCAGACGATGTGATGGAGGGATGATAACCCGGTAGCCCAACGCCAAGTGTAATTCGGCCCAAAGGACGCTGCGCAAAGACCCAGCCAAGGATGAAGGAGCTTCAAGAAGGCCCAAGATCGTAGGCCTGGTAACCCGGATTGTGGGTTCCTGTAAGGAAGTTTAGGGTTTTGCAAGCAGTGTCCGGGTAGGACTCAGAGTACGCCTTGGAGAACAGGCCAGGGATCCGGATGCTTTATAAGTCGGCCCCTAGGTTAGGTTCAGAGATCCAAGAGTTCGAGCAATATCGCTAGGTATCGAGTATCCAGTGTAACACGAGAGTTGAGATTAATATATCGAGATCGGAGACCCGGCGACTTGCTTGCCAGCTACCAGATCGCATATCATCATGTTTTCCTCTGAGCTAGACCCTCTCCCAAACACCAGTGTCGTCTTGCCCCAAGATAAGTTACCCCCGGTAACGTCTGCCGTGATTATCCCACGACATTTGGCGCCCACCTTGGAGCCTGCGTCCAAAGGTATTTACATCACGGGAGAAGCTCGGAAGAACATGGAGAATCTTGTCATCGGCGAGATCTACACCGACCGCGAAGGAGAGAAGATGGTGGACGATTCCGGCTGGGGGCCAAAGTCGGATCACCTCGAATCCGGATCTATCGTGACAATCGGCCGGATCAGCGTCTTCATCGGCATGGTACGTACTTACGATTCAAGAGGACAATATCATGTGCATACTACAGGAACTTCTAACAGGGATAAAAAGATACTGAAACGAGCGATAAACTCGGTTTCCTCGGCTGTTCCGGGATACCTGAGATGGTCAGAACAGGATGTAACATGGAGCAGAAGAGATCACCCGGAAAGGATAGAACACCCGGGAGTCTTGGCGTTGGTAGTCGCACCACAAGTTAATGGTTATGAGTTGAAAAAAGTCCTAATGGACGGTGGAAGTAGCATCAATATCTTATATTGGGAAACCTTTTTACGCATGGGTCTCAAGGAGTCTCAGCTACAGAAAAGCTCAACAATTTTTCATGGGATAGTGCCTGGTCACTCAGCGTGCCCCGAGGGAAAAATCGCATTGGAGGTAGCTTTTGGAGAGTCAAAGGACAATTATCGAGTTGAGTGGCTCACTTTCGAGGTGGTCAAGTTGCGCAGTCCTTATCACGCGCTGTTCGGAAGGCCGACTTATGCTAAATTCATGGCTAGGCCGTGTTATGTGTATCTGCAGCTAAAAATCCCGGGTCCTAAGCAGACCATCACCATACATGGAAGCCGGGATATAGCGGCTGAGTGCGATGAAGGAGATTCAGTAATGGCTGGGCAGGCTTGCAGAAAAGAGGAACTCAAGTATTACCGGTCTCAAGTAGACCCGGATGACAGAACAGCATTGAAAAGGCCGAATACCGAAGATGAGAGAGCAAAATTCAAAGCAGCGCAGGACACCAAGATGATAGCTTTTGTTGAAGGTGATCCCTCTAAGCAGTTTGCTGTAGGGTCTAACTTGGACAGCAAGAAGGAGAAGGCACTTGTGGAGTTTATCCGTTCAAATGCGGATGTGTTCGCCTGGACGCCTAGCGACATGCCGGGTATCCCCACAGAATTGGCAGAGCACAGTTTGCACGTAGATCCCAAGTCCAGGCCTGTGAAGCAGGGCTTGAGGAAGATGAATGAGGAAAGAAGGAAAGCAATAGGAGAAGAAATTGCTCGATTGCTAACAGCCGGCTTTATCATGGAAGTATTTCACCCGGACTGGTTAGCGAATCCGGTTCTCGTGATGAAAAAGACCAATGAGTGGAGGATGTGCATTGATTACACGAGTCTTAACAAGCATTGCCCAAAGGATCCGTTCGCGCTACCGAGGATAGATCAGATCATAGACGCAGTGGCTGGAAGTGACCTATTATGCTTTCTGGACGCATATTCCGGGTATCATCAGATCAATCTCAAGAGGGAGGATTGGGACAAAACATCATTTATAACCCCTTTTGGGGCCTTCTGTTACAAAACCATGACACTTGGGTTGAAGAACGCTGGAGCAACTTATCAATGGTGTATTCAGAAGTGCTTCGAGAACCAAATTGGACGCAGCATCCACGCTTATGTGGATGATGTGGTTATCAAGACCAGGAAGGCGGAGACATTTATCGATGATCTAAAGGAAACGTTCAAGAACTTGAGGAGGTATCAGATGAAGCTTAATCCTACAAAGTGCGAGTTCGGAGTTCCAGCTGGGAAATTACTCGGCTTTATCGTTTCCGAGAGAGGAATTGAGGCAAACCCGGATAAAATCAAAGCTATCCAAAGTCTGAAAAAGCCGAAAAATTTGAAGCATGTTCAAAAGCTCACGGGTTGTGTAGAAGCCTTGAGCCGATTTATATCCAGACTCGGAGAAAAAGCAATACCCTTGTACCGGCTCTTGAAGAAGTCCGATAAATTCGTGTGGGATCAGGAGGCGGATGAGGCGTTCGAGGCACTAAAGAAGCAGTTATCTGAAGCACCAGTCCTAGCGGCCCCGGGTCCTAAAGAGCCTATGTTGCTATATGTAGCAGCTGGACCCCGAGCCGTTAGCGCGGTAGTTGTTGTGGAACGTAAAGAGGATGGGAAAGGTTACCCGGTTCAGAGACCGGTCTATTACGTCAACGAGGTATTATCAGAGGCAAAGCAGCGCTATCCGCATTGGCAAAAGCTGGTTTTCGGGGTCTTTATGGCCAGCCGAAAACTGAAGCCGTATTTCCAGGAACACCCCATAACAGTGGTTAGTTCGATACCGATGTCGGATATCATCAGAAACTCGGATGCAACAGGAAGAATAGCCAAATGGGCGATAGAGATGGGGGATTATCACATCAACTACGAGCCCAGGTCAGCAATCAAATCTCAGGCTCTGGTCGATTTCGTTAACGATTGGACGCACACAAGCATTCCCACCATGGCTCCAAACTCCGAGTCTTGGATCATGCACTTCGATGGATCCAAGAAATACGAGGGATCAGGAGCTGGAGTGGTGCTAACATCACCCAAAGGAGACAAATTGAGTTACGTGCTACAGATTCACTTTGATTGTTCCAACAACATGGCCGAGTATGAGGCCCTATTGCATGGCTTAAAGGTAGCCAAGGAGATGAACATTAAGAGGATACGATGCTTCGGAGATTCGGACCTTGCGGTACAGCAGGTCTCAAGAACACGGGATAGAAAAGATGCAACTATGGCAGCATACCGCAGAGAAGTTGATAGAGTTGCCGGATGTTTTTCCGGGTATGAGGTGGAGCACATAGACAGAAGAAAAAATGAGGTAGCAGATGCACTCGCCAGACTCGGCTCGCGCAGAGAGCCGGTTCCACCGAATGTTTTCCTGGATGAACTATGGCGACCATCAGTTAAAACCGAGTCTGAGGAAGAACTGGCAAATCAAGACCCGGATTTGGAGCTCGTGGCCACAGTGTGCGCTGTTCCCGAGTGGACAGAGCCGTTCTTGGCCTACCTATCACGGGGCGAGTTACCACAGCAGGAGGTATTAGCAAGACAAGTTTTGAGGCGAGCAAAAGGTTATTCTATCATCAATGGGGAGTTATACAAGAGAAGTGCAGCATGAGTGTTTTTGCGCTGTGTAGCACCAGAAGAAGGCCGACAGATTCTCAAGGATATTCACGAAGGCGATTGTGGGCATCATGCATCCACAAGATCCCTTGTGGCCAAAGCTTATCGACATGGATTCTTCTGGCTCACGGACCTAGCAGATGCAGAGCGTTTGGTGGCAAGGTGTGACGGATGTCAAAGATACGCTCGCCAAACCCACGTACCGGCTATGGAATTACGGACTATTCCGTTAACTTGGCCGTTCGCTGTTTGGGGTATGGATATGGTTGGCCCCTTTCACATGTCACCTTGCAAGAAGACACATCTTTTGGTGGCTATTGATAAGTTTACCAAGTGGGTTGAGGTTATGCCAGTTACCAATTGTGAAGCAGTTACAGCAGTTAAGTTCCTGAAAAGAATTATCTATCGGTTCGGGTATCCCCACAGCATAATTACCGACAATGGAACTAACATGTCCCTTGGTGAGATGGGGAAGTTCTGTGGCAACAATGGAATCCGGCTTGACGTAGCATCAATGGCTCATCCACAGGCCAATGGACAAGTGGAGAGGGGAAATCAGGAGTTGCTTCGTGGACTAAAGCCACGACTGTGAGTCCCGTGCATCAGAGCTGCTGGTGCATGGGTTGAAGAACTACCTTCCGTGGTTTGGGGTATCAACACTACACCTAACAGATCTACTCAAATGACACCATTCTTCATGGTTTATGGTGCGGAAGCGGTGTTGCCGAGTGATATTATTCATTATTCACCTCGAGTATCAGCTTACGTCGAGGTGGAGAACGAGAAGACCCGGCAGGACGCCGTAGATATGTTAGAAGAACAAAGGGAACAATCACTGGAAAGATCAGCCCTATATCAGCAAGATTTACGGAGGTATCATAGCCGGCGCGTGAAAACCCGGGTCTTTCAGGAAGGAGACCTGGTTCTACGCCTGGTACAGTCAAACGAAGGAAAACACAAGTTATCACCTCCATGGGAAGGACCATTTATCATAAGTCGGAATCTGCACAACGGATCATATTACTTGATAGACGCAAGGGAAGAGTCGGCTACAGTTAACGACACCGTTCATACCACTTCATCTATGCAAGAAAGAGACAGACCATGGAACGTGGCTCAGCTACGTCCCTACTATACTTAGTATAGACTATATTGGCAAGTGGAATTGCACGATGTAACAGGCAGCAGGTTTCAGACGCACTCTTTTCCTATCTAGGGTACCCTTGGGGACTGAATGGGTTTTTAATGAGGCGGCTTGCTGACCTAACTTTCTCACATCAAATAGAGAGGTGGTTATTCGTATGTTCTTCACTCTTAGTATGTTGCATATATTTAGGTCTTGGGGGCTGATTGCTCGAATAGCACAGTTACAAACTCAATGACCCGGCCTTGATGCCTATGAGTTATAAGGGCCGATTACTCGCAAACGAGTACGGCTGCAATCTTATAACCGGACAAAGGAGCCAAATTTTCTTGACTTTTCTTACTTAAGCTCGATGTGACTCGCACTAAAGTGGCATGATTTGCTCGCTTACGATTACAATCAGCCATGAAGCCCAATGGGACTTGCCTGACCCTGTTTTCATATAGACGTAACAACATGATATCCACGCGAAAGCCGGCTTATAGTACAAGATAGTCAAAAGGGTCATCCAAACCACAAGTTATGCAGAGTACAGGGCTAACAGCCGGAAACTCAACGTTTATCAAGCATAACTTCAATACCTATGTGAAACGGCTCTGGGTTTGGGCTTAGCAGCAAACAACTTGTTCTCTTGGAAAGACCACACATCCCAGACTCGGAATTTCGGGTCTTGGGGACTGAGGATTTTGAAAAAGAAAAAGTTGCTCACTTGCTAAAACTCAAAAAACCCAAACATCCGAGTCTTGGGGACTTGGGGACTTAGAGAAAAGTCCGCTTGTCAAAACCGATGAAACTCGGAAACCGAGTCTCACAAAAGGAACCATAAACAAAGTCGGATATCAAGAACAAGTGGGCTCAAAAGTAGATAAATTTAAAATCATCCAAACGTTCAGAAGAGGCACAAGGTGTATCAAGAACTTAAAGTGCATTACAAATTTCGGTACTAGTATCAAAGGTGCACAGGCGCATCATCAAAAAATGATTGTTTAAACGGCCCATTGGCCGATTGACGCATACGAAACGGCATCAGGTAGCAGGTATCACTCGGCATTCTGGGCTGCGGCGTCCATCTTCTCCTTGCCCTTGCTATTACCCTTGGTAGTAGCAGCACCCGGATCAGCAGCAGTGCCGGCTCGCGCAGGTGGAGGGACGACTGGTGTGGAGGTAGCAGGCGCAGAATCGGCTTCAGCCTTCTTTTTGCGGCTTCCTCCCTCAACTTGGCAGCTTCCTCCTTCCATCGGGCTAGCATATCGTACGGCTTGGGAAGATCCGACTTAACCGCTTCACCATCAGCATCATATGCAGGGACAATGGAACTGACATCCAAGCCGTCAGCAATCACGCTGGCCGGGTAACGGACTTCCTTTCTGGATGGCCTTGAAATCCTTCGGAAAACTTGGACCCATCACGATTAAATTCCGGAAACCCGCCCATAAGCTTGGCTGGCTCGAGCTTAGGAAAATAAGCTTTAGCCAGCGCAAGCCCCCGGGTTACTCCAACCCGGCAGGACGAGCGCTTCCAATGCCAAATCCACTCGGGAATAGTGGAGCAGGCGTCCAGCATTCTCTTCAGGTCGACGTGCCCAACACCCGGCCACCGTAGTTCTTGAAGGATCCATTTGGTTCCGGCACATAGCTGTCGGATAACGCTCTTGATGGTTTTCAGCCTGGCAATATCATCTTCGTCCGGCATTACTTCATCCGGACCTGCAGAAAGAAATGAAAACACGAGTAAGGAAACCCCGGCTATTTATCAGAAGGATAATCCGGATTATGAATATTATGCTAAGAATCATACCGAGCAAAGCGCGATACGTATCAGCAATCTGAACAGAAAGGTTCATTAGATTATCTTCTGCTGCATGAGCCCTCCTCCTATACTTCCGCGTGATCTTCCCACTCCTCCTGGCCTCAGCTTCGGCCGCCTCACGCAGAGCCACCTCCTTCTCAATAAGTTTGGTGGCCTTTGCCAATTTCTTCTCGGATTGGGTCACGAAGGACTGCACGGACGCAAGGAAGGATTAGCCGGGTAAAAAGCAAGCTATCAGTCGGTTATACCGTAAAGTTCCAAGCAAATTATCAATCAATTCACTCGGAACTTGGGGACTAGATAAGGACACAAGCAATATTATTCGGGTTTACCTCGTGTTTGGCTATTAAAGCTTCCAAGATATTTTCTTCATCAGCCCTCAAGGTGTGCAGGGCATCGAGCATCTGGGCAAACGTCATGTCTTCGGGTCGGACACCAGAAGAGCCGGCAGCTTGGTCGCTTGGTCGGCGAACTTTCCCCGACTTTGGGGTCGAGACCCGGACTGTCTGGGTATCCGGGTTTGGAGAACCCATCCTCGTGTCCAGGACCTCGATCTCCTCGTCCACTGCTTCGGATGACTCTGGAGACCCGGCGGCCTTGTGAACTGGATCGCCCAAGGGGCCTTGTTCCTGGTTGTTCTCAGCGTCACCGCCAGTCGCGGCGTCCATGTTATCAGTTGTGACGCCCCGAGATCGGGCACTATGCAGATTTCAGCATTTCCGCCAAAATCCACATAATAACCGATTCCAAGTTGCCACTTGTGATAACATTACAACAGTTCACGAATATTCCGCAACAACAACAGAAAAGATATATACAAGAAGACTCAAACGAGTCAAGGATACAACTGATACAATACAAAGATCCAAATAACAGCGGAAGAAACAACATAGTGTCCGACTACGGACAAGATACAAATTGGACTAAGAGTCCTGAAGATAACCGATGGCGTCCAATCCCTGCCCAGGCCAAGCCGGAGGGATTCCCAAGCTAACGTCGTCAGACTTCAAACCTGTTGACTGCAATATGGAATATGCAGCCACGAAAAAGGATTCGTGGGTCAGTACGGTTAAGTACTGGCAAGTGGATAACCCATACTCACAAGATACCAGCGTAACCCATCATCACAAGATACAAATACTTTTGGGTTCAACGGAAAGGAAAGGATCATTGCAAAGAAGCGGCAGCGGCTGCACTAACTAACTACAGAGACTTGCTACAACATCCGGCTAAAAGGAAGGGGATAAGATAGCGTATCAGAACCAACTACAACTACTCACCAAACAATACCCATCCAATGTCACCCCCTACTAAGGAAGCAACCCAAGGAAACTCACACTGTTGATTAAGGTGACATTCATTCTTATGGTGGAGGTAATCTATATTACTAGTCAAGTTATCATCGTTAGGTGTAAGTTGTCTGAGTACTTGTTAGCCAGCACTTTCACCAAGTCATCCATAACAGCGGACAACACGGCTTCTCGAGAAGATTTAACCCTGCAGGGATGCACCAATTTGGCCGTACACGTAAGAATGACCCGCCAGATGGAAAGGCCCTTCCACCAAGCGAGGCACTCAACACAACCCAACTCTTCTTCGCATCAAGCCCAAAGAACCCCGTGCAATTGAGCGCACGGCTAATCGAGCCCCACGAAGAAAAGGGGGCCCTCATAGCACTCTAAGAACGTGTCTCCCTAAATGCCGACTACAAAAGTTCCACCCTGGCGCCAAGGGTTCGCACCTGCATATGCATGCGGCAAATGGAAAACCCGAACTAAGTGAGGCGATTTGGACGAGATGCGAATCGAATCAGAATTGCGGGGGGCGCCCATACTCGCTTCCCACATGCGGTTAGTGCGCTCATCATGGATCAATGGACAAGACCCTTTCCTAATTAGGGTCGACACTGGCAGGCCTCAAAACCACGCCGGGCCTCCTGCCGGTGCCTCATCATCAAATTATTATTACCCAAAACATTAACATGTTGTTGATTGAATTGAAACCCAGCTATCAACTAAACAGGTGATAAGACGGACAACAAGACTTGAGCACAAACAAATCTAAGCATGCAACTACGACACGAGGGCCAACAAGGTAAACAAACAACAGTTAATAGGAAGTGGAAGGAAGGCTATATCATGGCCGCAAGGTAAACATATGATAGGATCGAGACACAAGCATCGAATCATAAGGCTAGAATAAAGACAACGGAAAGAATCGGTAACAAGTGATGAAAGGCAGCCATTTGGCAGCAAGTGAGTATACTTGCCTGAGATCCAGCAAGTAGAGGTACATCCGCAGAACTTGTTGTTGCTCACATCATCTCAACGTCCTATCCGCGAAGAAGCAACGAACCTCGAACAAACACCGGATGCAACAATTACTTCTACGGCAAAAGATCCAGCATGATCAAGATATGGATGCATGACAAGTTTAAGGATGCATCAAAGATAAACTAGTGGACATGGTAAACATATTTAAATGGGCCCATATGAAATTTGGATTGCATATGGAAAAGCCCATGAAATGTTGAATTAAATGATCTACAAATAACCATCATGTGAAAGTTGATTAGAATGATGCATGGATGATGAAAACAATAAGAAAACAACAATAGCTTCAGTTTGAAAAGGTGTTTACCAAGTTTAGAAATTTCATTTATTAAGTTAGGAAACTTGGCTTCTTAAATGATTTACACAAGCATTTGTTGTTTTCACCCATTTTAATTGTTCAAAATAGATAACCAAATTCATATTTGGAAAGAACACAAAATTTTAGATGGAATACATATTTCATTTGTTGAATTTGGATTTTAGATGAGCAAGTTATTAGTTTGACAATTTTAAATGCATTAATTAAGAAACAATTGTTTTCAGCAATTTAAATTATTCAATACAGCAAACAAAGTTGATATTTGCAAAGTTCATGAATAATGGGATGGAAAACATATTTTACATGTTGGAATTGGATTTGAATTGCCCAAGTTATGAATTTTGCAATTTAAAAGGTTTAATTAAAGCATTGAATTATTGCACCACTTTTTAATTAGGGAAAACAGTAAACAAATTGCATTGAAAAGGTTGAAAAAATGTATCAAATGTTTCACTGAACATTTTGAGCTATTAAACATAATTTTGGGTTATTAATGAATTTATTATGCAATTTTTCATAATCATTCTTATTCTGCCCTTTTTAGTAAACAGAGGGAAACATGTTCAAAATCAACTCAATTGTGACCAAATAAAATACCAATGTGTAGAGTTTGTTAAGACAAATTTTTAGAGCCCAAGTTTTCTTAAATTGGATGAACAGAACTAAAGTTATGAAATTCCAAAGTTTCAACTTTTAATTGCATTTTCAATAATTAATTATTTAGTGCAAAAATTATTACAGAAACATGTTGCAACTTTGACATTAACAGAAAGAGCACAAAATTATGAATCCACAGGAATTTGAATCATTCAAATTGGAGAAATATTCAATTTGTTATTGATTTTAGAAATAAGGTTTCAGATCTGCTTTTCTGAAATTCTGGGAATAAAAGAAAAAAGGCTGAGAAAAGGGGGTGGCGTTGCGCTGGGGGGGGGGAATCGTACCCACGACTTGGTTGCGGTGCGGATGGAAACGAGCCACTGGGCTACTGCACGGTTCGTGGAAGGATACAGATCCGACTGAAGATGATTTAACTCGTCGAACTTAACTGAACTTCCGAACAACGTAGATTCAGGGAACGTAACTGTTACAGAACGACGACGATGGCGCCCTACAGCGGACGACGCTCGATGGCGGGGCATAGAGATCAAGGGAAGGAGAGGGGAAGGGGTCCAGGGGGGTGCTCACCGTGGGAGAGGTCGGAGAAGGAAGGGACGGCTCGGGGAAGACGCGGAGAAGACGGCGATGGCCGCGAGCGGCTGCTGTGCGCTGGAGGGGAAAGCTCGACGGCGCCGGCGCCTCGGATGCCCTCCGGCCATGGTGTGGAGACGCAGAGGAAGAGGGTGGCTCCCCGGTTCCATTCCCGCAGGAACCGAGGTCCGATGACGTCCGTGGTGGCCGCGCCATGCTCCCTAAGGTGCAGCCATGGAGGCCCTCCGAAAAATTTCAGAAAAGTACAGAGAAGAAAAAAGGGGCATGGAGTTTGGGGAGGAGGAAGAAGGGCGGCGGATGGAGGAGGAGAAGGAAGAGGGGCTAGGGTTCTAGGGTTTGGGGCTGCTTGGGGAATAAGTAGAGGGAGGAGGGAGCAGGTGGAGGGGGCAGGTGCGTGGTTGCTGTCGTCACCACCGTACGGAGGTGGAAGAAGAGGGGCTGGGCCAGATCGGTGGGGAGATGGGCTGGGGGTTGGGCCTGGCTGCCTCCCCCTTTGGTTTGTTTTTTTTTTCCTTTTTGTATTTCTCCCTTTTTTTTGTGAAAGAATGGAAGAGGGAAAGGTAAATTGGAGGGTTTAAAGTTATCAGAAAAAATGTGGGAACAATTTACTTGTGAGTCGAAAAGCAAAAGCACAAGTGCACCACTGATATTTTTGAAAACTTCAATTTATTTGAACAAAGTTGGCATTTGAATTTGAAATTCAAAATTAGGGTAATTAGGAAAAGGGGTTTAACTTAACCAAGCAATTATTATTTTCCCACTCTAATTTCTCTGTTGGAAGCAATTGATTTGAAAGCAAAGAGACATTGTTTGAATTTTTTTGATTGGTTTGAATTTTTTTCAAGTTTGTGTGGAAAACAAATGTAATGCATATGGGACATGATGCAAGTGCAATGCAAAGGAAAACATGCAATTCTACTTGGGGAAAATTCCCCGGGCGTTACAGACGACACCACTAACAAGGGATTGCGCCCTCGCAATCCGCCACTAACCCGGGAGGGGAAAGAAGTTCGACTATCGATTCTTCATGCTTCTAGTTGATCTCCTCGACACCACTAACAAGGACTTCTCGACACCACTAACAAGGGAATGTTGCTCGGGCTGATGACGATGTTCTTCCACCAGGAATCTTCCGATGATCAAACCTATTAGGTTAAAGGCTCAGAAAACGTCCACCCACGTAGGATCCTAAAAATTTGAAAGATAGATAAGGGAAAAGACTCCAAAACAAATAAGATTAGAGGAGAAATAGAATAGAGATATGGAGAAAACAAGAATCCTATTGAGATGTTTCCAAAATAGTTTAGCAGAAATAGTTTTTGACACTCTAGAAACACGATCGTTAGAGAGGTTATCCTACAGGCTTTGCGGACCCGTTGCTTCGATAACCATTCGTATCGAAACAATATCGGGAATCGGAAACCAGGCTCTGATACCATTTGTGACGCCCCGAGATCGGGCACTATGCAGATTTCAGTATTTCCGCCAAAATCCACATAATAATCGATTCCAAGTTGCCACTTGTGATAACATTACAACAGTTCACGAATATTCCGCAACAACAACAGAAAAGATATATACAAGAAGACTCAAACGAGTCAAGGATACAACTGATACAATACAAAGATCCAAATAACAGCGGAAGAAACAACATAGCGTCCGACTACGGACAAGATACAAATTGGACTAAGAGTCCTGAAGATAACCGATGGCGTCCAATCCCTGCCTAGGCCAAGCCGGAGGGATTCCCAAGCTAACGTCGTCAGACTTCAAACCTGTTGACTGCAATATGGAATATGCAGCCACGAAAAAGGATTCGTGGGTCAGTACGGTTAAGTACTGGCAAGTGGATAACCCATACTCACAAGATACCAGCGTAACCCATCATCACAAGATACAAATACTTTTGGGTTCAACGGAAAGGAAAGGATTATTGCAAAGAAGCGGCAGCGGCTGCACTAACTAACTACAGAGACTCGCTACAACATCCGGCTAAAAGGAAGGGGATAAGATAGCGTATCAGAACCAACTACAACTACTCACCAAACAATACCCATCCAATGTCACCCCCTACTAAGGAAGCAACCCAAGGAAACTCACACTGTTGAT
Organism: Alopecurus myosuroides; assembly: GCA_028641055.1. Lineage (NCBI taxonomy): Eukaryota > Viridiplantae > Streptophyta > Magnoliopsida > Poales > Poaceae > Alopecurus > Alopecurus myosuroides. Next base: position 540,200,588 of record CM054057.1, read on the forward strand.
TAAGGTGACATTCATTCTTATGGTGGAGGTAATCTATATTACTAGTCAAGTTATCATCGTTAGGTGTAAGTTGTCTGAGTACTTGTTAGCCAGCACTTTCACCAAGTCATCCATAACCGCGGACAACACGGCTTCTCGAGAAGATTTAACCCTGCAGGGATGCACCAATTTGGCCGTACACGTAAGAATGACCCGCCAGATGGAAAGGCCCTTCCACCAAGCGAGGCACTCAACACAACCCAACTCTTCTTCGCATCAAGCCCAAAGAACCCCGTGCAATTGAGCGCACGGCTAATCGAGCCCCACGAAGAAAAGGGGACCCTCATAGCACTCTAAGAACGTGTCTCCCTAAATGCCGACTACAAAAGTTCCACCCTGGCGCCAAGGGTTCACACCTGCATATGCATGCGGCAAATGGAAAACCCGAACTAAATGAGGCGATTTGGACGAGATGCGAATCGAATCAGAATTGCGGGGGGCGCCCATACTCGCTTCCCACATGCGGTTAGTGCGCTCATCATGGATCAATGGACAAGACCCTTTTCCTAATTAGGGTCGACACTGGCAGGCCTCAAAACCACGCCGGGCCTCCTGCCGGTGCCTTATCATCAAATTATTATTACCCAAAACATTAACATGTTGTTGATTGAATTGAAACCCAGCTATCAACTAAACAGGTGATAAGACGGACAACAAGACTTGAGCACAAACAAATCTAAGCATGCAACTACGACACGAGGGCCAACAAGGTAAACAAACAACAGTTAATAGGAAGTGGAAGGAAGGCTATATCATGGCTGCAAGGTAAACATATGATAGGATCGAGACACAAGCATCGAATCATAAGGCTAGAATAAAGACAACGGAAAGAATCGGTAACAAGTGATGAAAGGCAGCCATTTGGCAGCAAGTGAGTATACTTGCCTGAGATCCAGCAAGTAGAGGTACATCCGCAGAACTTGTCGTTGCTCACATCATCTCAACGTCCTATCCGCGAAGAAGCAACGAACCTCGAACAAACACCGGATGCAACAATTACTTCTACGGCAAAAGATCCAGCATGATCAAGATATGGATGCATGACAAGTTTAAGGATGCATCAAAGATAAACTAGTGGACATGGTAAACATATTTAAATGGGCCCATATGAAATTTGGATTGCATATGGAAAAGCCCATGAATAAATGTTGAATTAAATGATCTACAAATAACCATCATGTGAAAGTTGATTAGAATGATGCATGGATGATGAAAACAATAAGAAAACAACAATAGCTTCAGTTTGAAAAGGTGTTTACCAAGTTTAGAAATTTTATTTATTAAGTTAGGAAACTTGGCTTCTTAAATGATTTACACAAGCATTTGTTGTTTTCACCCATTTTAATTGTTCAAAATAGATAACCAAATTCATATTTGGAAAGAACACAAAATTTTAGATGGAATACATATTTCATTTGTTGAATTTGGATTTTAGATGAGCAAGTTATTAGTTTGACAATTTTAAATGCATTAATTAAGAAACAGTTGTTTTCAGCAATTTAAATTATTCAATACAGCAAACAAAGTTGATATTTGGAAAGTTCATGAAAAATGGGATGGAAAACATATTTTACATGTTGGAATTGGATTTGAATTGCCCAAGTTATGAATTTTGCAATTTAAAAGGTTTAATTAAAGCATTGAATTACTGCACCAATTTTTAATTAGGGAAAACAGTAAACAAATTGCATTGAAAAGGTTGAAAACATGTATCAAATGTTTCACTGAACATTTTGAGCTATTAAACATAATTTTTGGGTTATTAATGAATTTATTATGCAATTTTTCATAATCATTCTTATCCTGCCCTTTTTAGTAAACAGAGGGAAACATGTTCAAAATTAATTCAATTGTGACCAAATAAAATACCAATGTGTAGAGTTTGTTAAGACAAATTTTTAGAGCCCAAGTTTTCTTAAATTGGATGAACAGAACTAAAGTTATGAAATTCCAAAGTTTCAACTTTTAATTGCATTTTCTGTAATTAATTATTTAGTGCAAAAATTATTACAGAAACATGTTGCAACTTTGACATTAACGGAAAGAGCACAAAATTATGAATCCACAGGAATTTGAATTATTCAAATTGGAGCAATATTCAATTTGTTATTGATTTTAGAAATAAGGTTCAGATCTGCTTTTCTGAAATTCGGGGAATAAAAGAAAAAAGGCTGAGAAAAGGGGGTGGCGTTGCGCTGGGAGGGAATCGAACCCACGACTTGGTTGCGGTGCGGATGGAACCGAGCCACTGGGCTACTGCACGGTTCGTGGAAGGATACAGATCCGACTGAAGATGATTTAACTCGTCGAACTTAACTGAACTTCCGAACAACGTAGATTCAGGGAACGTAACTGTTACAGAACGACGACGATGGCGCCCTACAGCGGACGGCGCTCGATGGCGGGGCACAGAGATCAAGGGAAGGAGAGGGGAAGGGGTCCAGGGGGGGTGCTCACCGTGGGAGAGGTCGGAGAAGGAAGGGACGGCTCGGGGAAGACGCGGAGAAGACGGCGATGGCCGCGAGCGGCTGCTGTGCGCTAGAGGGGAAAGCTCGACGGCGTCGGCGCCTCGGATGCCCTCCGGCCATGGTGTGGAGACGCAGAGGAAGAGGGTGGCTCCCCGGTTCCATTCCCGCAGGAACCGAGGTCCGACGACGTCCGTGGTGGCCGCGCCATGCTCCCTAAGGTGCAGCCATGGAGGTCCTCCAAAAAATTTCAGAAAAGTACAGAGAAGAAAAAAGGGGCATGGAGTTTGGGGAGGAGGAAGAAGGGCGGAGGATGGAGGAGGAGAAGGAAGAGGGGGTAGGGTTCTATGGTTTGGGGCTGCTTGGGGAATAAGTAGAGGGAGGAGGGAGCAGGTGGAGGGGGCAGGTGCGTGGTTGCTGTCGTCACCACCGTACGGAGGTGGAAGAAGAGGGGCTGGGCCAGATCGGTGGGGAGATGGGCTGGGGGTTGGGCCTGGCTGCCTCCCCCTTTGGTTTTTTTTTTCCTTTTTGTATTTCTCCCTTTTTTTGTAAAAGAATGGAAGAGGGAAAGGTAAATTGGAGGGTTCAAAGTTATCAGAAAAAATGTGGGAACAATTTACTTGTGAGTCGAAAAGCAAAAGCACAAGTGCACCACTGATGTTTTTGAAAACTTCAATTTATTTGAACAAAGTTGGCATTTGAATTTGAAATTCAAAATTAGGGTAATTAGGAAAATGGGTTTAACTTAACCAAGCAATTATTATTTTCCCACTCTAATTTCTCTGTTGGAAGCAATTGATTTGAAAGCAAAGAGACATTGTTTGAATTTTTTTGATTGGTTTGAATTTTTTTCAAGTTTGTGCGGAAAACAAATGTAATGCATATGGGACATGATGCAAGTGCAATGCAAAGGAAAACAGGCAATTCTACTTGGGGAAATTCCCCGGGCGTTACAGACGACACCACTAACAAGGGATTGCGCCCTCGCAATCCGCCACTAACCCGGGAGGGGAAATGTCGAGACATCGTAGTAGTTTTCATAGACTGGGGTGCCATGAGACTACGGTAGAGACGTGGGGTAACGGGATAGCGTAGTAAACACAGAACGCGGGATTTACCCAGGTTCGGTACGTCGCGACAGTACGGCGTACCTACTCCTGCACTTCTCACTATGAGGGACTAAAGCCCGTATAATAAGGTTACAATGTAAGGGAATAGATCTAGCTACTCGACGAGGATGAACTTCCCGGCGAGTTGCGCAAGGCTTAAGCTAGAACCTAGAACCTTGGACTAAAGGAACTTATTGATCTTATGAAATCTATCTCCCGTCCGGCTTTATATAATAGCCGGATTTAGGGCTTACAGAACCAGAAACCTAGAAGACTACGTTTAACTTGTAACTTGGAAAGTAAGGAATCCGTCTTCTCCTCCAAGCCAGATCACGCGGGCCGTGATCCGGGTTCTTCTAGAATCCGGCTTCTACGCGTCGGACTACTGGGCCGCCCAATGGACCTAAGTCCATTACCTTGCAGGCCACCCTGGTCGTCCAGCTCTTTTGTCTACCATCTTCTATACCCCAATTCGGTATATATCCGACAGTAGCCCCCAGGAAGGATCAAAACTCTGAAACTCCGCCTTTCGTCAAATACATTTTGTCCAGGAAACTTGATTCAGCAGTCTTGATTCTTTCTTCTTTCCTTTTAAAGGAGATGGTAACATAAAACTCGGAACTATGAAAATCCGGCTTTTCTTCTCGCGATCCTTCGCGGAAAAGGAACACGTGACATCAGCGCTTTAATCATGATGACGCAAGCGCCGCTTGGTTTCACGCGGGAAACCCTGCAACGTATCTCTGACAGATTCTCACGAGAAACGAGGAGATAGCCATCATTCCTCTGTCGTTCCGTTTCCCGGATTTTCCGGCGAGCGACACGCGTCAAACATCCAACGGTCAAAAGAGCCGTTGGCGCGTATCTAGAGGGTTTTCAGGCTATAAATAGCCATCTCCTTCCCTCATCAACCTTCTTCACTCCCTCACTGCCTTCACCATTGGTGCGAACACGAGCTCGAGAGCGAGAACAATTCCCTGCCCCGACGAGCCCTTCCCACGCCGGAACGCACCAACGCCACCGAGAAAGATGGCGTCTCCGCAATCATCGCCCTTTCGCGCCTCCGTCGACGAGCTCCTGAACGATCTAGACCCCCAACTTGGGTCGCCCAAGCGCGCCGGCGGCGAGCCGGAAAAGACTTCGGCGTCCACAGCGGGCGGAGGGAACATCTCCGCCAACACGGATGCTGCGGGACCAAGGACCGCATCAACCCCGCCGTTCGCCCCCGAAACGGCGGAGGAAAAGGTGGAGCTCCTCGACGAGCAGCTCGCCGCCGCGAAGGCCGCCACCACCGCCGCCGCTGGAGGAGATGAAGAAGAGGAGACTGCAGGCAACTGGATTGCCTGCAGTCTTCCCCCGGCTCTTCTTCCCAACTTGGAGAAGGAAGGCCTGGTTTTGAAGAAGAAATGGCGGCTCCCGGAAGAGGAGACCGAGCCCGCGCCACAAGAAGGCGAAAGGGTGCTTCTCGCCTCCCACCTTCTGCGAGGTATGGGGCTTCCCCCTTCTTCTTTCTTCCTCCAAGTTCTAGCTCACTACAACATCCAACCTCATAATCTCCCTCCCAATTCCATTCTGTATATGGCCGGCTTCCAGGCCTTATTCGAGGGTTACCTAGGAATAGAGCCTAGGTTAGATTTTTGGTTGTACTGCTTTGGGGTTAAGCGTAACTCTTCGGAGGGCGCACTCCCAAATTGCGGAACCATTTCCTTTACTCTTCGGAGATTCCGAGAGGATTGGTTTCCCCAAAAATAAAAACCTCGGAATCCCGTCAAATTCTGGACGGGTTCCTTCTTTTATCACCCCGACGTGCCCTTTTCCTAAAAAAGCCGTCGGGGTTCCACCTTTTGTGAACTCCGCCGCTGTTCCCCAGGATAACTGGTTACAGAGGCCGTCCAGGTTCTGCCTCCAGATCTACTAAGGATCAAGAGGCGCATCGCCAAACTCACTTCCTCCAAAACCCCCTTTGACCGAAATGGACACGGTCTTTTTGCTGGCTGAATAGGCGGATTCAGCCACTGGCAAATCACGGAGGCCGTCTCCTGTGTGAATACACAGGAGCCAAGGATCCAATGCGGACATCCGACAAGGATTGGCCCGCAAAGGAGCTCAGGCGGCGCATCAACCAGTTGGTCGCTTCACGCGATCAATACACGGAGAGTCGGCCAATGTACAAACGGCCGACAACCCCGCGCCTAAGGTAAATTTTCTCGTTATTAGGTATAATATCACTTCCTGGAAAATCTACCTTTCGATTCTGATTGGTTTTTTCCAACAGCTTGTGGATCTTCCAGACTCGGAGTTAGCCTCCGAGGCCGAGAAGCGCTGCGTACCGCCACCACTGTGGCGCAAACGCAAGAAGATAAATTTCTTCGGATGAAATTATCGACCTTGACGGAATCCCCGTCGCCACGTCCAGGTTATTTTTCTTCCGGGTTATTTTTTCTTTTATGGGATCCTTTTCGTCCATCTTCGGTATTTTAACACTTTCCGGGTTTTCGGTTTTTTTAGCTTGCCCCCCTCCACCTTGAAGCCGAGGAAGTTGAAAAAGCTCAAAGCTGCTTCCAACCGAGGCAGCCAACCATCTCCCGCCGTCGCCCCGGATACGCCGCAGTCAATGGCGGAAGAACTTACTGCCACCACCACCACCAAGCCCCCAGAGCCCAGCCAGCCCGTTGTGCCCGAGTCGGACACGAGGAAAGGGCGGCTCCAGAGGTGGGGAAAATCTTCTCGGACATTCGACGAGGAAATCCCCACCTTTGACAAGGATTTTAAAGCTATAAATGATGGCTTGAACGCGGCCGAAAATCATTTCGCGGAATATGCGAAGGAATTCCGGGAAAACTTAGCAGGTTTGCAACGCATGACCAGGTATGTAACTCCTAGCCCCCCAAGCATTAAACAAAAATGCATGCTTTTTTTGCTTTGATGTTTTTTATTAACCATACTTTTCCTTGCTGTGGTTTCAGCAAACCTCCGAGGCCATAAACCTGGAAGTTTTCCGGAAGCTCACCTATCAAGAATAAAGAAGTTCGAAGTCTTCTTTCTATTCTTGAGGAGAGAGAGGCGGAGCTGGAATCGTCTCAGCTTGCTTTGACGGAAACGAAAGGTAGGCTTTTTCGTTTTGAAATTTCCGACTTAAAACTTTGTTGTGGTTTTCTTCTCGAGAAATTGATCAACTCGGATTTGCCCTTTGCTTTTTCAGCTGCTTTAGCTGAAGCTAAACAAGCAGCGGAAGATTCCGGCAACGCCGAGATTCTCCGCAATGAAACATTGAGCTTCACAAGAATCTTGAAGGCTCAAAAAGACCTGGAAGCCAGCAAACTGGCCCTTGGAGTAGCTAACTCCAAGGCTTCCGAGCAGGCGGAGAAAGACAAATCCGCTATCCAGTTTGACGAAGCTCTGAACCTTCGCCTGGAGAAGTTTCGGAAATCGATAAACTCATCGGTAAATTTTACCCTTGTCTTCGTCTTTCCATGTTTTGCGTTCTCTGTTTGTCTCCTTAACCTTTTGTATGCTTTATCGGATCAAACAGGAGACACCCCAGACGGCGCTCGGGCTGCAGGCATCCGAGCTTTCGGGAAACATGGAACTTGATGAAGGCTGCAGCAACGCAGTTGGTAGGCAAGTTTCTTCCCGAAAAATCTGGGAATGCTCGAGGTTGAAAAACTCCGGTCATCATGGAGGTGGCGGAGTCCAAGGAGTCTATTCTCCGCTCCGCTGCAACGGGGTGGTGCGCGTATGGCCTTAGCCTTAGCGCATGCACTACCCTAGTGCCAAATCCTGGCGTGTGGCCACGATGTCCCTCAGGGATACACGGATGCACAACGATCCACCATCTTTGGTGAAGTTAAGGGCCACGCCACCCAGATTGCCGCCATGGTAAATGTCGGCGTCCACTATCCCAGAAGAAGAAGCTCCTCCGATTCCCGATGAAGAAAGCAGCGAGGAGGAGTCGGATTCTTGAAGGGTTACCTGGAACCTGGATAGAAGAATTAACAATAGGAGCATACTGTTCTTTCATTTGTAATCCAAAATGTAATGCTTCTTATGTATTAATGAAAATTCCGCCTTTTGCAGTTTAAACTATGAAATTACTTTGCAAGTTGTTTGAATTTTAACCATTCCTTTATCTTCTAGTTCTCTGGTGTATATGCTTTAAACTGTCCTTAGTGTTTGAAAATGGCTCAAATAGCATTATGAATCGTTATGCCGAGTAACTGGGGACGAACCAAGCAGTTTTGAAACTCGAAAACATGAATCATGCTAAAGGCATTTTTACTAACTAGTTCCAGTAACCCAGCATACGCACGATCAGATAAGACTTAGAGAAACAAGGAAAGTTTTAAGTGAAACTTGGGCACGCAGGCAATTCAAGTTTCCTTTAGCCGTTAAAAGGCTGAAAAATCATTCATTATGTAACGCCGAGTACGCAAGCACAATTCGGGTTAACATTGAGAAATTTGTAAGATCATTGGGAAATAGATGAGGCGGAAACACTTTGCAGTTATAAGAAACATGGATGACAGCATTCCGACAACTTTATTTCATGATCTCAAAAGATGTTTACATAGATTTGAACTAAGTACAGAAGGGGACATAACTTGCTAGGTGTTCCCAGGCTTCCGCAATCCACTTGACCTTGTCAAACTTCTCCAGCATTTTGCGAAATGGTAAGGTTTTAGCCCCCAGCCAACTGAGAGAAATCTTTTTAAGGCTGTGGCGGAACCCGGCAATTCTGGGACATCTTTTTCACACGTAAGTTTCTGAGATGCTCGAGATTGCCTTTATCTTTTCCGGGTTAATTTCTATTCCTCTGTGAGAAACGATGAAACCCAGAAGTTTTCCTGAGGGAACCCCGAATACGCACTTAGATGGATTCAACTTCATCTTGTAAGTGCGCAAGTTTTTCGAAGGTTTCTCGCAAGTCCTCAAGGAGTGTATCTTTTTCCTTGGTTACGACAGCAATATCGTCCACGTAAACATGGACGTTTTTTCCAATCTGACTATGCAAACAACGTTGCATGCAACGCTGGTATGTTGCACCTGCGTTCTTCAGGCCAAAAGGCATGGTTACGTAGTAATACGTCCCGTACGGGGTTATAAAAGAAGTCTTGATTTGATCTTCCTTTTCATGCGTATTTGGTGGTACCCGGAGTATGCATCCAAAAAGCATAAAAGCTCAGAGCCTGCAGTGGCATCTATTATTTGGTCGATTCGCGGCAGCGCAAACCTATCTTTCGGACATAACTTGTTCAATCCTGTGTAATCTATACACATTCTGAGTGCAGTTGTGTCTTTCTTCGGTACTAATACCGGATTTGCGGACCAGTCAGTATGGATTACCTCCTTGATGAAATCCGCTGCTAAAAGCCGGATAATTTCCTTGCCAATAGCCTTCCGTCTTCTTCCGTCAAATCGACGGAGACCTTGTTTGACGGGTTTTGATCCGGGAATAACCTTGAGTTGGTGCTCAGCAAGTTCCCTGGGTACGCCTGGCATGTCAGCTGACACCAAGCAAAAATGTCCCAGTTCTCACGGAGGAACTTGATGAGCTCGCCTTCCTATTTGTCGGTCATCCCAGTCCCTACAACGACGAATTTTGTCGGATCTTTGGGATCTAGGATTACCTGTCTTGTATTCTCGGATGCCTTGAAGCTATCTGTTGGCTTCCGAGTTTCTTTTCCTGCCGGCATTTCTTTCGGCGATACCTCCTTGGCTAACTCCTTTAATTCTTCCTGAGCTATAACTCTTTGAGCGCAAAGGGCGTTTTGCTTCTCCAACTCGTTTGCCAGCTTGAAATCACCGGCAATGGTGATTACTCCTCCTTTGGGTCCTGGCATCTTCAGCTTGTTGTAGATATAGCAAGATCTTGCCATAAACTTGGCAAAAGCCGGACGTCCGAGTATTGCGTGATACACGCTCTCGAACGGCACAACTTCGAAGGATACTTTTTCCTGCCGGAAGTGATCTTTATCTCCGAAGGTGACATCTAGGGAAATTTCTCCTAGGGACCGTGCTTGCCTGCCAGGAACAATGCCATGGAAGCGTATATTGCTGTAATTGAGCTGGACTCGGATATCTTCAAGTGCTTCAGTGTATCCAGGTACATTATATTGCTGGATCCTCCGTCCATCAGCACTCTTCTTAGCCTAGTGTTTTGAACAATAGGGCTTACAACAAGAGCTTGTGTGCTGGGTTCAGGGATATTTCCGGGATGATCAGACTGATCCCAGATTATCGGTGTGTTGGAATACTTCAAGAATTTTGGGTTGCAGGAACAACCGCGTTTATTTCTCGAAGTGTCCTTTTGGCCACCTTTGCTGACGGGGTTGCTAGGAAAGTTAGCATTGCTTCTCCGTCAACTCTCGGAAATTTGGTTCGCCTTTTCGCTGTTGTTTCCTGGATTTTATCATCAATGTCCGATTCACTGTCTTCTTTTTCAGCTTCTGGCTTTTGTTTGGCAGGTTTCCTCTTGGAGCCCTTCCCTTTATTTCCGGATCCTGCATTGCCTTTCATATGCTTGTTTAGCCGGCATTGCGCGTTCGTGTGGGTTGGTTTCCCAAATTGAGAGTGGTGGACGCAGGGTTCCGACTTAATTCTCTCCCATTCCTCAGAGTGTAATTGATGGGATCCGGACTGCGGCCTTTCCACTTGTTCCCTTTTTCTCCTCCAAAGGCTAAGTTAACCTCCTTGGGCTTTGTTGTTGACTCCGGGTTCCTTTTTTATCAGAACGAGGTGTTTTCTTGGCCAGTATCAGTGACTCAATATTGCCTCCTCTTGCTCTGATATCGTCTTCGGCTGCAGCATGCTCATTGGCGGTTGTAAGCATAGATCCGAGATCTTTGTGCTTTTTAGAACCAACCATGAACGGTACAAGTCCGGGTTTTAGGCCATTGACGAAAGCATGCATTGCTTGTACGTCAGTTACTCCAGAGCAACTATTCTTCATTGCGGTCCATCTGGAGATGAAATCCACGTATGGTTCGTCTTCAAATTGGGTGCAACGGTTCAGCTGGTTGATGCTATTTGGGCGTTTGTATGTTCCTCGAAAATGCTGAGTAAATACTCTCGCCATATCATCCCAACTGTCGACAGTTCTTGATGGTAAACCATTAATCCAATCTCTGGCTCCGTCTAGCAACATTAGGGGAAGAAACTTGACAGCTTCCAGGTCTGTCCCGTTGTTGATCTGGACGGCTGTGTAATAATCTGAAAGCCAGGTATCCGGGTTTGTACTGCCGGTATATTTTTGGTAGGTTGGACCAACTTTGGCGAAGCCAGAATGCAGGGTTATCCTTCGGATCCTGTCTGTAAAACACTTAGGACCAAAGTATAGATCATCCTTTTCTGCTCTATCAATATGTGCAGAATATCTCCCGCTGAATGGACAGAAGGGGATCTGCTCCTTTCTTTTCCATTGTTACGCGGACGCGTTTTTCCGAGGTTATCTCTATCTCTTCCGTTGTCACGCCCTCTGGGATTAGGTGGAGTCCTGCTCCTGTATCTTTCCTTATCTTTGGGCGGTGTCCGAGATCTTTCACGCCTGTGAGGTGTATCGTATCTTCCAGCTTTTTCAGCTGGGTTTCTCGGAGGTGGCATTTTTTGCCGTCGTTCCGGTGTTTGTCTTCCCGATCGTGTGGTTTATATCCATCTTTCGGAGATGAGGTCCGGTTCTAGACGCTGCGTCCCGGTTGTCGGGGTTTTTCTTGTCTTTTCTCGGATCCTCATTTTTATCCGAATCTCCGGGTTCTTCCGGTCCAGGTGCTCCAGCAGCGCAAGTAACAGTTTTGCAGAGGGCGGAGTTATCATGCAGCCTCCCTGATCGCTCTTGTCCTCGCTGTTGCTGCTGTAATGCTTTTCCTAGGAAAGCATACACCCCTTGGTTTTTTCCCCGTTGGAGTATAGATCGTTGTTCAAGATGGCGAACGCTGCTTCCGCGTTTTGAGCTGCGGTTTTGTATATTGGTTCGCCCTTAGCATCTTTGCCGTTTAGCTGCTTTTGCCAAGATGGGTTATAGAACCTTTCTTTTGGCGGCAGTTCTTCCGGTTTTGTAATTCCGGGTAACCTTGTAGGTTTTAAGACAGATCTGTGCTTTCTCTCGTACTCCTCAATTTCTTGCTTCATAATTTTGATGTCATTATGGGTTTGTTGGGGTGTTGCCGAGATCTAAGCAGTTGTTGCTGTTGCCGTTGGAAAGCTTGTCTCCTGGCTTCCAGCATCTCAGGGGGTTCATTGGGTCCCACTGGAGTTTGTAATAGTTCCTGCTCTTCCAGTTCTGTCATTGGCGGAGCAGTGATTTCCTTAGATTTCTTTTCCGTAGGCTTTGTGCCACTAACATCTCCAACTTCCAGGTTTTCATCAGCGAGATCAGCTGACTTTTTCTTCCGGAGTTTGTACTGGAGTTTTTTAGAAGCACGGTGCTTTTTCTTGGAAGAGGGAGGTTTTTTGACAGGTTCATCCTCTGTCATCTCCTTGACATTAGGAAATATCGGAGAAGTTTCTCCGTCTTCCCTCTCCTCTGCTGGCGGAGGGGTTTTAGGGCTTTCCTGGCTATCGGCACCCGTTGTATCAGCTGGTTTTGCCATTAGCACTTCATGGAATCCCTCTTGAAAGGACTTAACCTTTCTTACGAAGGCATCATCATCTTCGTCTTCGAGAAGTTATCCGATCCGGTTTCCGACTCCAATCTCGCCTCAATGGCGGCAAGCACGGACTCTGTTTCCGAGTTCATCGTCTGGTTGACGGATGTCGGATCTTCCGTCTCTGTGACGGGTATTGGTTCTTCCGTCTCTGTGACGGGTGTATCGTTGTCTGCCTCTTGCACGGGATTTCCGTCATCCGTGTTTTCGGCGATCTCGGATTGCACCATGCCGATAAAGTGCGTATCACTGTTTTGTCGGCGATCTGAGCAAAATCCGGCATCATAGTCGTCTTCGACTGGGTATAGGGCGGGTGGGAGATAATTGCTTTCACCGCAAAACCCCATTGCTTCCGCGGTTAATCCGATAAAGATATTTGCAGATCCAATCGGTAAAACGCAGGCACTTACCAGATGGTTTTGCGCCGGGATGTAGGATCCGTTGTCGAGGAAGCGCCCGACAGTGATCGATCTTCCGATTCCGCCTAATATCCCAGATCGGAACTTCACGCCTGACGTCGTTCGCCCCACGGTGGGCGCCAACTGTCGAGACATCGTAGTAGTTTTCATAGACTGGGGTGCCATGAGACTACGGTAGAGACGTGGGGTAACGGGATAGCGTAGTAAACACAGAACACGGGATTTACCCAGGTTCGGTACGTCGCGACAGTACGGCGTACCTACTCCTGCACTTCTCACTATGAGGGACTAAAGCCCGTATAATAAGGTTACAATGTAAGGGAATAGATCTAGCTACTCGACGAGGATGAACTTCCCGGCGAGTTGCGCAAGGCTTAAGCTAGAACCTAGAACCTTGGACTAAAGGAACTTATTGATCTTATGAAATCTATCTCCCGTCCGGCTTTATATAATAGCCGGATTTAGGGCTTACAGAACCAGAAACCTAGAAGACTACGTTTAACTTGTAACTTGGAAAGTAAGGAATCCGTCTTCTCCTCCAAGCCAGATCACGCGGGCCGTGATCCGGGTTCTTCTAGAATCCGGCTTCTACGCGTCGGACTACTGGGCCGCCCAATGGACCTAAGTCCATTACCTTGCAGGCCACCCTGGTCGTCCAGCTCTTTTGTCTACCATCTTCTATACCCCTATTCGGTATATATCCGACAGGAAAGAAGTTCGACTATCGATTCTTCATGCTTCCAGTTGATCTCCTCGACACCACTAACAAGGGCTTCTCGACACCACTAACAAGGGAATCTTGCTCGGGCTGATGACGATGTTCTTCCACCAGGAATCTTCCGATGATCGAACCTATTAGGTTAAAGGCTCAGAAAATGTCCACCCACGTAGGATCCTAAAACTTTGAAAGATAGATAAGGGAAGAGACTCCAAAACAAATAAGATTAGAGGAGAAATAGAATAGAGATAAGGAGAAAACAAGAATCCTATTGAGATGTTTCCAAAATAGTTTAGAAGAAATAGTTTTTGACACTCTAGAAACACGACCGTTAGCGAGGTTATCCTACAGGCTTTGCGGACCCGTTGCTTGGATAACCATTCGTATCGAAACAATATCGGGAATCGGAAACCAGGCTCTGATACCATTTGTGACGCCTCGAGATCGGGCACTATGCAGATTTCAGCATTTCCGCCAAAATCCACATAATAACCGATTCCAAGTTGCCACTTGTGATAACATTACAACAGTTCACGACTATTCCGCAACAACAACAGAAAAGATATATACAAGAAGACTCAAACGAGTGAAGGATACAACTGATACAATACAAAGATCCAAATAACAGCGGAAGAAACAACATAGTGTCCAACTACGGACAAGATACAAATTGGACTAAGAGTCCTGAAGATAACCGATGGCGTCCAATCCCTGCCCAGGCCTAGCCGGAGGGATTCCCAAGCTAACGTCGTCAGACTTCAAACCTGTTGACTGAAATATGGAATATGCAGCCACGAAAAAGGATTCGTGGGTCAGTACGTTAAGTACTGGCAAGTGGATAACCCATACTCACAAGATACCAGCGTAACCCATCATCACAAGATACAAATACTTTTGGGTTCAACGAAAAGGAAAGGATCATTGCAAAGAAGTGGCAGCGGCTGCACTAACTAACTACAGAGACTCGCTACAACATCCGGCTAAAAGGAAGGGGATAAGATAGCGTATCAGAACCAACTACAACTACTCACCAAACAATACCCATCCAATGTCACCCCCTACTAAGGAAGCAACCCAAGGAAACTCACACTGTTGATTAAGGTGACATTCATTCTGATGGTGGAGGTAATCTATATTACTAGTCAAGTTATCATCGTTAGGTGTAAGTTGTCTGAGTACTTGTTAGCCAGCACTTTCACCAAGTCATCCATAACCGCGGACAACACGGCTTCTAGAGAAGATTTAACCCTGCAGGGATGCACCAATTTGGCCGTACACGTAAGAATGACCCGCCAGATGGAAAGGCCCTTCCACCAAGCGAGGCACTCAACACAACCCAACTCTTCTTCGCATCAAGCCCAAAGAACCCCGTGCAATTGAGCGCACGGCTAATCGAGCCCCACGAAGAAAAGGGGACCCTCATAGCACTCTAAGAACGTGTCTCCCTAAATGCCGACTACAAAAGTTCCACCCTGGCGCCAAGGGTTCGCACCTGCATATGCATGCGGCAAATGGAAAACCCGAACTAAATGAGGCGATTTGGACGAGATGCGAATCGAATCAGAATTGGGGGCGCCCATACTCGCTTCCCACATGCGGTTAGTGCGCTCATCATGGATCAATGGACAAGACCCTTTTTCCTAATTAGGGTCGACACTGGCAGGCCTCAAAACCACGCCGGGCCTCCTGCCGTGCCTTATCATCAAATTATTATTACCCAAAACATTAACATGTTGTTGATTGAATTGAAACCCAGCTATCAACTAAACAGTGATAAGACGGACAACAAGACTTGAGCACAAACAAATCTAAGCATGCAACTATGACACGAGGCCAACAAGGTAAACAAACAACAGTTAATAGGAAGTGGAAGGAAGGCTATATCATGGCTGCAAGGTAAACATATGATAGGATCGAGACACAAGCATCGAATCATAAGGCTAGAATAAAGACAACGGAAAGAATCGGTAACAAGTGATGAAAGGCAGCCATTTGGCAGCAAGTGAGTATACTTGCCTGAGATCCAGCAAGTAGAGGTACATCCGCAGAACTTGTCGTTGCTCACATCATCTCAACGTCCTATCCGCGAAGAAGCAACGAACCCCGAACAAACACCGGATGCAACAATTACTTCTACGGCAAAAGATCCAGCATGATCAAGATATGGATGCATGACAAGTTTAAGGATGCATCAAAGATAAACTAGTGGACATGGTAAACATATTTAAATGGGCCCATATGAAATTTGGATTGCATATGGAAAAGCCCATGAATTAATGTTGAATTAAATGATCTACAAATAACCATCATGTGAAAGTTGATTAGAATGATGCATGGATGATGAAAACAATAAGAAAACAACAATGGCTTCAGTTTGAAAAGGTGTTTACCAAGTTTAGAAATTTCATTTATTAAGTTAGGAAACTTGGCTTCTTAAATGATTTACACAAGCATTTGTTGTTTTCACCCATTTTAATTGTTCAAAATAGATAACCAAATTCATATTTGGAAAGAACACAAAATTTTAGATGGAATACATATTTCATTTGTTGAATTTGGATTTTAGATGAGCAAGTTATTAGTTTGACAATTTTAAATGCATTAATTAAGAAACAGTTGTTTTCAGCAATTTAAATTATTCAATACAGCAAACAAATTTGATATTTGCAAAGTTCATGAAAAATGGGATGGAAAACATATTTTACATGTTGGAATTGGATTTGAATTGCCCAAGTTATGAATTTTGCAATTTAAAAGGTTTAATAAAAGCATTGAATTATTGCACCACTTTTTAATTAGGGAAAACAGTAAACAAATTGCATTGAAAAGGTTGAAAACATGTAGCAAATGTTTCACTGAACATTTTGAGCTATTAAACATAATTTTGGGTTATTAATGAATTTATTATGCAATTTTTCATAATCATTCTTATTCTGCCCTTTTTAGTAAACAGAGGGAAACATGTTCAAAATTACTTCAATTGTGACCAAATAAAATACCAATGTGTAGAGTTTGTTAAGACAAATTTTTAGAGCCCAAGTTTTCTTAAATTGGATGAACAGAACTAAAGTTATGAAATTCCAAAGTTTCAACTTTTAATTGCATTTTAATTAATTAATTATTTAGTGCAAAAATTATTACAGAAACATGTTGCAACTTTGACATTAACAGAAAGAGCAAAAAATTATGAATCCACAGGAATTTGAATCATTCAAATTGGAGCAATATTCAATTTGTTATTGATTTTAGAAATAAGGTTTCAGATCTGCTTTTCTGAAATTCGGGGAATAAAAGAAAAAAGGCTGAGAAAAGG
This sequence comes from Alopecurus myosuroides, assembly GCA_028641055.1. Lineage (NCBI taxonomy): Eukaryota > Viridiplantae > Streptophyta > Magnoliopsida > Poales > Poaceae > Alopecurus > Alopecurus myosuroides. The sequence continues at coordinate 540,217,290 of CM054057.1, forward strand.
GGGTGGCGTTGCGCTGGGGGGGCATCGAACCCACGACTTGGTTGTGGTGCGGATGGAACCGAGCCACTGGGCTACTGCACGGTTCGTGGAAGGATACAGATCCGACTGAAGATGATTTAACTCGTCGAACTTAACTGAACTTCCGAACAACGTAGATTCAGGGAACGTAACTGTTACAGAACGACGACGATGGCGCCCTACAGCGGATGGCGCTCGATGGCGGGGCACAGAGATCAAGGGAAGGAGAGGGGAAGGGGTCCAGGGGGGGTGCTCACCGTGGGAGAGGTCGGAGAAGGAAGGGACAGCTCGGGGAAGACGCGGAGAAGACGGCGATGGCCGCGAGCGGCTGCTGTGCGCTGGAGGGGAAAGCTCGACGGCGCCGGCGCCTCGGATGCCCTCCGGCCATGGTGTGGAGACGCAGAGGAAGAGGGTGGCTCCCCGGTTCCATTCCCGCAGGAACCGAGGTCCGACGACGTCCGTGGTGGCCGCGCCATGCTCCCTAAGGTGCAGCCATGGAGGCCCTCCGAAAATTTTCAGAAAAGTACAGAGAAGAAAAAAGGGGCATGGAGTTTGGGGAGGAGGAAGAAGGGCGGCGTATGGAGGAGGAGAAGGAAGAGGGGCTAGGGTTCTAGGGTTTGGGCCTGCTTGGGGAATAAGTAGAGGGAGGAGGGAGCAGGTGGAGGGGGCAGGTGCGTGGTTGCTGTCGCCACCACCGTACGGAGGTGGAAGAAGAGGGGCTGGGCCAGATCGGTGGGGAGATGGGCTGGGGGTTGGGCCTGGCTGCCTCCCCCTTTGGTTTGTTTTTTTTCCTTTTTGTATTTCTCCCTTTTTTTGTAAAAGTTTGGAAGAGGGAAAGGTAAATTGGAGGGTTTAAAGTTATCAGAAAAAATGTGGGAACAATTTACTTGTGAGTCGAAAAGCAAAAGCACAAGTGCACCACTGATGTTTTTGAAAACTTTAATTTATTTGAACAAAGTTGGCATTTGAATTTTAAATTCAAAATTAGGGTAATTAGGAAAAGGGGTTTAACTTAACCAAGCAATTATTATTTTCCCACTCTAATTTCTCTGTTGGAAGCAATTGATTTGAAAGCAAAGAGACATTGTTTGAATTTTTTTGATTGGTTTGAATTTTTTTCAAGTTTGTGTGGAAAACAAATGTAATGCATATGGGACATGATGCAAGTGCAATGCAAAGGAAAACATGCAATTCTACTTGGGGAAAATTCCCCGGGCGTTACATCAGTCGGCCCCTCCGTCTCCCGGTTATCCGTCTCCATGTTCTCCGGGTCACTAATCGTGACTTGGGCGCTAAGGAAAAGAGAGGAATAGTCAACAACAGCGGATGAAAATGATCAAGTGCGCGAGGATATCATTCAGCGGAGACTTACCCGGTGTTCACAGCGTAATCCGGCGGGAGTTCACTGCTGGAAGCCGATGAGATTGTCATAGGAGCTGATAGCGGAACCCTGAGCTGCCCGGCCAAAGGATGGTTGGGGAGGGGTGACGCCGAGGAGATTTGGAGGGGCAAGGAGGAGGAGTACCGGCCCGGCGGTTTGGTGAGGTGGAGATACCCGGGTTTAGGGGATCGTCGCCCGGTGAACTCCGGGTCACCCTGCGCTTGGTCGGGAGAGAGTCCTTCAAGTGCGATGAGTTGGATAGTTGTTGGTTAAGTCTGTGCATGTTATCAAAAGAGTAGGGTTCGGAAGACATGGTGGAATAAGGAACCTTGGACACCACTCCTCTGGCCTTCCTCTTGGCCCCGACTGTTATTTCTTGATCAGACTCGGTGGCCTCCGGGTCCTCCTCGTCCTTCTCGTCTTCGTCGTCCAACCCTGCAAGCCGAGTATGTATCGATGGAAAAAGTTAAATGAGTGAGGAAAATTATGCAAGTGAAGATGACACAAGATTCGGATAAATACCCTCATCATTGTCAGCCGGCTCGTCTTCTTCTTCCGGGTCTCCGGTAGTAGGAGAGGTCTCGACGCTCCAGAAAGGGTCGTCAGCCTGAGATAAAAGCATGGACGCAAGAATTAGTGGCTGAGTCAAGTTGAGCGTGAGAATAGGCCTACAAGTATTGGGTCTCACCAATGGAGCCGGATTCTCCCGGGTGAACGGCGGTAACCCGGCGATGTTCTTGATCACCTCCAACTTCTCCGTCAAGAATCCCTTGATGGTATTTTTGGTGTCGCCGGCTGCGTAGTTCTTGGTGGAGTATCGGAGCACGTCCGTGGTGTGCCCCGTGTAATCGCACATCAGCTTAGTGCGACTAGAGTTGGGCTGGATCCGGAAATCCACCCATGTTTTGACCAGATTGAGCCCAAGGAGACCTTGGGCAGATAAGATAGATACTTTCGAGAGAAGGGGCTGGATTGCCTCCCTGTCCGCGTCAGGGGCGAAAGCGTTGAAATTCTCGGAAATGTCGAGGAGGCCCTCCGAGTAACCCGGCAGTTTCTTCTCGCCGGGTGGGGAGGGGTCGTGGCAGTAAAAGAAGGATAATTGCCAGTGTTTAACGTGGGAATTCAGATTAAGGGTTGGCATTGGTGAGTTCTTACGGCGCTGGATGGATACCCCGCCGCAAGCGAGAAGTGCTCCGTCACCGCTTTCGCGGCATGGCTTGCACTGGAAGAGTTCAATAAAGAGAGCCAAACTTGGCGGAGTGCACAAGTATGACTCGGACAGAACAAGGAAATGGGTTATATTCAACATAGAGTTAGGCCCTATGTCGAATACCCGGAGGCCGTAATGGCTCAGGACTTCACGAAAGAAAGGGTGACCCGGGGGACGGAAACCCCGAGTCACGTGTTCGACGAAGCAAATTACCTCGTCGGCAGGCAGGCGTGGGCCGGGTTTCGTCACCCGGCACCCTCCAATGGATATCTTTTTGAGAAGGGAGAACCCCTAACTCGGCCAGCTCTTCTAGCTTGGCCTTCGTGACCGTGGATCGCGCCCAGTTGGCGGATATGGAGTTAGAGGTCTTGGCCTTGGCTGGCTGCTTCCCTTTCTTCTTGGGAGCCATGGGATCAACCTGCAAAACACAAGGCAAAAAGGTACAAGGAGTAAGACTCGGAATCGTTAGTTATCTCGGTATGTACAAGCAGTATCAAAAGAAAGCACGAGGATTATGAGTTATCCGGGTATCACTAGACGGGGTGAAAATCGCAGGCTATCCGGGTATCGAGTAGCGATACAGAAATTATGAGGGACTTACATATTGATGATCATTTGCGGAAGAAGGATGATTGCCCATGTATCTACTGCAAGCAAAAGAACTGGAAGAAGAGGATTTTCCGGGTGTCAATGACAGGCGCGGAAAATTTTGGCGAAATGGATCTAGATTGAAAAAAGTTGCGGACGATTCTACGGAGAAATTGATGATTAGTGATGATAGGAGAGTGGTGTGTGACCATCAATCAAGCTATTGGAGGAATTAGCAAGCATCTAAGCGACCTAATCCGGCGCGACAAGAAAAATGGCCCGCGGGTTGACCTAGATCCAATCTAGAGTAAATCGAAAAATTGCGAGGTTGAATTGATGGATACAAGGAACTTACTGAAGGAGATTGGAGTAGCACGCGGCGGCGGCAAATAGCGCAGTATGAATGTCCCTTCGCAACTCCCGGCGGGCCAGACAAGGGTGTGGAGGCGGAGCTTGGCGGCGGCGCGGAGCGGTTCGAAGATGAACGTAGCCGGTGGCGGTTTGGCTCCGGTGGTGAGCTTGAGGTTCCCGTGGTGGTGTTGCGCAAGCACGAGAGATGAGGAAAGAGGAGGAGCTGGAATGAACCGTTGGGGGTTAGGTTATCTCCTGGGCACCTATTTATAAGGTGCGGGCGGATAAACCTAGTCCAACGGACGGGAACCGGAAATTTCGGAATAACGGATACCTGCCTGGATTTGATGAGATATGCTTTAGGTGTTGGACGAGATATCCGGACAGAGATAAGGAGGAGATCTTCTCCGCAATATCAGGATCAGTTATCGAGTAAAGTAAGCCGGATCTTTGACATTCTTATCAGAGCGTTGACCCGGAAAGAGTAAAGAAGGACCTAGAGAAAGCCAGGTTATTATATGGCCACCTTGGAGTTAGGCCTAGCTGTTTATCAAAGCACCTTAACCCGGCCTCTATGGACTTGTACGTTTGATATTTTTGCAGGGAATAGCGAGCGCTTCAAGGAGGATCCCGTGAAGCCCAAGCTATTCTGGGGACTACTGATGGAGGGATGATAACCCGGTAGCCCAACGCCAAGGTGTAATTCGGCCCAAAGGACGCTGCGCAAAGACCCAACCAAGGATGAAGGAGCTTCAAGAAGGCCCAAGATCGTAGGCCTGGTAACCCGGATTGTGGGTTCCGGTAAGGAAGTTTAGGGTTTTGCAAGCAGTGTCCAGGTAGGACTCAGAGTACGCCTTGGAGAACAGGCCAGGGATCAGAGATCCAAGAGTTCGAGCAATATCGCTAGGTATCGAGTATCCAGTGTACCACGAGAGTTGAGATTAATATATCGAGATCGGAGACCCGGCGACTTGCTTGCCGGCTACCAGATTGCATATCATCATGTTTTCCTCTGAGCTAGACCCTCTCCCAAACACCAGTGTCGTCTTGCCCCAAGATAAGTTACCCCCGGTAACGTCTGCCGTGATTATCCCACGACACGATGGATAGTAGAGAATGGTTCTCACACGTTTACGTGTTGGCCTGCTCATATTGAGATGCGGGTGCCGGTATGCCCCGTAAGCCATTTGTTCTACTGTTTAACGGACTGTGAGTATCCTCTAGAAGTCCGGGTGCGACAAATGGTATCAGAGCCTGTCTGCCCGTAGGATCCCTTTTACTTGTCGCAGTAGAGTCTAGAAACTATTTTGTAGCTATATAGGAAAAATGAAACGTGAGAGTAGGAATTCTGTTCTTTTATTTCTTTCCCCACCACCCTCCCTTTTTCTGGTAAGGAAGTGCAACATTGTTTTCTCTTCTCATCTAAACTTTCAAGTTAGGATTTCACGTATCCTGGTTTCTCTAGGATAGTTATATCTACTAGACCATAGGAATGGAGGTGGTTGTGACATGATTTATCATTTTTCCTACTCACGATTGAGAACGGAGGCGTGTAAGCCCCGGAAGCAGATCCTCTATTCCTTAAGCAGTAGATATTTATCCTTTAGAAACCCGGATGGGTTTTCCGTAGTACCTCAGGAGTGTTTGGTCTCGTGTTTCCCGATGTTGCTTCGATATCCTATTCTTCTCAACATTCTTTTCGTCCGTTGAAACCTTGTTGTTGCTTGCCACTTCAGTTCTTCTACCGGCGGCTAATCAAAAATTCCCCATCATCTGCAGATGGATCTCAGGTTCTACCCGCAGGTGGTTCGTATGACTCGTTGCGAGAGCACTGCCGGTTATCCGGAGATGCTGAGAGACATGGTCACTTTTCTGGGGTTCCGTTGGGCACCAGAGTACCAGGTCTACGAGCAGCAGCGAGAGTTTGACCAGACCTACTACCAGGCTATCGTCTACATTCTGTGAGATGATGGCATGAGCGTAGTCCACCGCTACGAGGCAGTAGGTTCCACAGTGGATATGGCTGTGCAGCAGGCAGCTTATGTGAGTCTCACCGTCCTTCGTGCTGACTACTAGGGATTTGACAATTGTATCTATCGCCACATCCCTCGTGGTTACATCACTTCGGAGGGAGCTCACTTCACTCTCTACGACAACTTGGATGTTTATGAGCATGATAACTCCAGGCTGCACACCACCGCTCAGTTTGTGAGGCATAGTGACGCAGTTGCCAGCACACTACCTCAGGAGTTAGCTTCAGTCAGAGAGCAGCTCTACCTTGCTTTGACTCGTCTGGCGACTTACGCCACAGACTTTGTTGGAGACGAGCGCTTTGCACGTTTCGATCAGCCAGTTGGTCGTCGTCTGCCAGATGCTGGAGGTTACTAGCCGATCAGAGGTCCACTCCTTAACCTCGGTGCTGGTTACACTGGGATTCCTCGCTTTGGAGCACAGGGAGTCGACGCTATGTACTTCACCACACCAAGAGTCGCTCTCAGACCACGTCAGATCTATGTGGATCGTTGTTCTACCTACTTTCGTGGGCGTGCTCCTCACCGTACCTCTCGCCGTACTCCTAGTCGCCGTCCTGCGTGATGAGCATGGGAGTATCGATGTATCCATTCTTATCTATGTTTAGTTATCCTTTGGCATTCAAACCATTTGTGGTGTGTTGGATATTCTGATGTATTGGAACATGTGATGGTGTACCTGTTGGTTATCTATTCATGCGTCGGAATAATCTCTCTTTCGGTTTCCAAGTCTATCCTTTTCTATTGTTGTGCTAAAATGCATTTCCATTCAGGATGCCGCCAACAAGGAACAACCCGCCTGAGCCACCGCCAATCACAGAGCTGTTGACTCAGATGACCCAAGTCATGGCACAGATGGCCCAGTTTCAGACTAATCAGCACAACAACCAGACGGCTCCACGAGTCAGCATCAAGGAGTTCCTCAGTCTGGGTCCGAGAGCTTTCGTGGCCACACGCGAGCCTCTGGACGCTGATGACTGGATCCGTGAGATAGCTAAGGCTCTGGAGATTGCTCATGTAGCTGAAGAAGACAAGGTCAAGTATGCCTCCTATCTGCTGAAGGGTCAGGCAGCTACTTGGTGGGAAAACTACCAGGCCATGAGAGCTGGCTTTCCAATCAACTGGAATTGTTTCAAGGAAGCCTTTCTGAAGCACCACATTCCAGATGGTCTCATGGAAAAGATGCGTGAGGAGTTTTGCTCACTCAAGCAGGGCAAGCTGGACGTCATTGGCTATCAGAGTGAGTTAAATCGCCTCGCTCGTTATGCTGGTGATGAGGTGTCCACTGAGGCTAAGAAGATGGCAAGGTTCCGCAGAGGTTTTAACCCGGAACTCAAGTACGCCCTCACCAATATCAAGGCCAACAACTTCGAGGAGCTCGTTAACACCGCGCTCAATGAAGAAAATGGGCGCAAGGCGTTCGAGGAGTCTCGCAAGCACTCGCGTGAGGGTGGTTCCTCCTCCAATATGACCACCCCTCCGCAGAAGCGCCGCATCTGGGTGCCAAATGGTGCTGTCACTCGGGCTCCATACGCCCAAACTTCTCCAGGCTTCGCTCCCCGCCCACCCAACCCTGCTCAGATGCATGATCAGAGGGCTTCGATGGGGCAGCCAAGGCCAGGGCCTCCTCGTGTCGTCATTTGCTACAAGTGCAAGCAGACGGGGCACTACGCCGACAAGTGCACGCAGAGGCAGCTACCTCCACCACCACCTCGTCCTAACACCAACCAGACAATTGTGCGCGCTCCCCCGCCTAAAGACTTCAACACCAACAACAGGCCTGTCGGGAGGACCGCAAGGGTGAATCATGTCAAGATCGACAAAGCTGAGGAAGATCCTGACGTCGTTTTTGGTATATTACCCGTAAACTCTTTTCCAGCTAAAGTGTTGTTTGATACCGGAGCATCGCATTCTTTTGTCTCAAAGATTTTTGCCACAACAAACAACCTAATGGTGGTTCCACTAAGCAATCAAATCACTGTTCACTCCCCGGGATCTCAAATGTTGACCTCCAAGATAAGTAAGGACAATCAAATCCTAATTGGAGGCCACATTCCTTTTCACTCATGTTGTTGGGAAGTTCTGACATTGATCTTGGTATGGATTGGCTGAAAGCTAATAAAGCAAGGATTGACTGTGCTCAAAAGTCAATAACTGTTCCACCCTTCTGGCCAGATATATTATTCCAAAAATGAATCATCCATTCAGCTATGCAACCTCGATGCAAAACCTCTACCTTCGCTTGAAAATGTTCTGGTGGTTTGCGAATTCCCTGACGTCTTTCCAGAAGAGTTGCCAGGGATGCCTCCGGACAGAGCAGTTGAGTTCGTGATCGAGCTTGAGCCAGGTACTGCTCCAATCTCTAAGCATCCCTACAAGATAGGAGCTCCCGAGCTGAAATTGTTAAAGGAACAAATTGACATGTACATGGAAAAAGGTTACATTCAACCTAGTTCCTCAGCTTGGGGTTGCCCAACTCTGTTCGTTGCGAAGAAGGATCACACAAAGAGACTCGTTGTTGACTATCATCCTCTTAACGAGAAAACCATCAAAAACAAGTATCCAATTCCTCATATCGATGATCTTTTTGATCAACTTGCTGGAGCCTCAATATTCTCAAAGTTGGACTTGAGAATGGGTTACCATCAGATAAAGATCAGAAAAGAGGATATTCCAAAAACAACCTTCACCACTCGCTACGGTCTATATGAACTAGTCGGTAACCCGTGCAGCTGCACGGGCTAGTGATTTTAAAACACTACATAGTGAATGATCTAACAATTACATCTTAAGCAGGAAACCATTCGAGTTCACTTTCCATAGGTTTTCATCAATACTCAAAGGGAGAATGTGTATTCCTTGCATTCTCATTTGGGATTTTTATGATTTAAAAATGATAAATGACATTGATGTTTCATATACACATTGAGGATTCACGAAGAATTTGTAAAACATGAGTACATTATACCTTGAACATTTCCCCCATCTATTAAATGAAACCCAATAGAGATTGTATGGCTATAAATAACTTACTGAAATATTAGGGAATTCAAATTATTAATAGTAAGTGTTTTCTTCGGTGTACGTTTTGTCCTTGCTTCCTGATATGATCATCGTCGGCTCCGAAGAAAATAGTTACACAATTGGTGGTAGCTCTTTAATTGGAAGATACTATTTCATGTGACGGACTGTACCATGCAAATTCTTCTCCCCCATACTGCCATACACGGGACTTCCATTGTACGACATGTAACAATAGCATTTCCTTATGAAAAACGTAATATCGCTACCAAAGATTCATTTGCATTTATTACAGACCTGAAAATCCTATGGACTCTTATGGTTAAGAAACATCTTTAAACAAATGTATATATAAACTGTCAGAAAATTATAACCCACTATATCTACCTTTTTTTGAATTTTCAAATATATATAATAAAACGTGCACGCAAGCCGGCTCATTAAAAACCCCCCAGTCCCCTTAGGTACCCTGGTGGGAAAAAGAGTGTGTCGTGAAACTTGCGGCACCAAGGTCAGAATACAGTTACATCCACAGTGAGTTGCTCCAGAATGAAATCAGGCTTATTATAGGAAATGTGGGGAAAGACTATCTACCTGATTCTACATGATATCCACCTTATTATAGGAAATGTGGGGAAAGACTATCTACTATAATTTGACTGATCCTTTTATTTGAGCTAGAGCGAGGGATGATTAAATTTGTCATAATTTGGAAAAAAAATCCACCAAAGAGTTTTTGAATAGAACAAATTTTGAATTTCTACTCACTGAGAGAATAATACAATTTTCCTTATGCATTTTCTATTTAATTCCTTTGCGATGTCCACTCAGCACCGAAACTTTAATTTTATCATTAGAGTTATGCTATTCTCAAACCGGCCAGAAAGGAATCCTTCAACTGCTTACATCTAATTGCATCATTTAGTCACACGCAACATAGCGTATTTATTTAAGACGTCATGTGTCTGTTGGAGCTGATGCCTTGCTGCTCAATGCAGTCGCTCCAATTGTTTCTGTATTAGCTCAGTGGCATCATGCATTACATTAACATTTGAACTACTCTAAATGGAATTCAAGATTTCGTTTTTTTAGCTCCAAGATTCATAAGTTGTAGGTTTTTAGATGGGAGATCAACAACAATGTTCACTTCCCCAATGCTATAATTCAGAATCTAAATAGAGTCATTCGATGATGGCTACTGACAACAACTTGTATTCTAACATCATGGATTTTTATTGTAGAGAATTTTATAGGAACCTAACCATTTAAGAAGAGGGATGTTGTACTAAAAATATAAATGATCTAGGTAGTTGAGGCTTTGATCTTTTGCCCAGTACTATGTGGAGCATCCAATGTAGTTCAAACAATTAAAACATCCAAATGAAAGACATCTGCATCAAACCATGGATACTATTTCAGCTAATGGCATATGCGTAGCTTTATTACAGGCCATACCAGATTACTTATATATTCAGCTCTTCTTTTCCACTAACTTGGCAAGTAGTAGGAAGCAGTTGTTGTTCGTTGTTCCTTGAGAAAATTTTATATATAGTTTCAGGTTAGGAAAGTAGAGTCAAACTCTGGTATAGCCTTTCTGGGAAGGCGGGAGGCAATGGAAGACAACAGTACACACATAACAGTAGCATAGATCCATACTCACTTATAATACCAAAATAATATATGCCACATATTAGCACATCTCAATCGACTAAATGCATCCATCTGAAATCACCTAGTAGCAAACTGATAGGAGACACAAAAAAATTCCTTTACCGACTGACATGACTATTTCCACTTTCAACGTAGAAAAATCAGGAAAAGACCTTGCTTCTACCATCGAACTGTATAATTTAGAACTCACACAGTACACTTCCCCATTGAAAATAAACTTCATATATCTCAAAGCAACTCTGTGTAATAGACGAATGGTTAAGAAGTCTGATTAGGCCAGAAGAGGGAGAGAAAGCAAGAAGTACCTGGACGATTTTAGAGGAGCTAGGATAAGTTGCTCTGTCTGGCTATTTTCTTACATTGCAGGTATCTATATTGACCTCTGTATTCTAGAAAAAAACTGTACCTCGCATGAGGCAATATCTTCATCGCCTCTTGACTTCCCTCGATAACAGATATCCTTACTTAATCCTCCTAGCTCAAACTGAGTAGATCTAATAATCTGACATAACTTGCAGATACTTGGAAGATTACAGCTTGTAGCGTACCTATGTTGCAGCCGAGGAACGACACATAGTCTAAGCTCCGACAGATAACTATATATAAGATAAGATAGTGAAAATTATCTCAATGGAAGCAACAATTATACTAAGAAACTCAACTCTACAGAGATGTTGAAAAGTGCAGAAATTTACAAACTTCTTTTGAAAAACTTAAGACTCATTCAAAATATTTTATCGATAATTTGTGTAGTTAAAAAATAGTCATCACAGGACAAACTTGGAAAAAACATATTTGCAAGCTCAGTTATCATGACGCATTATGAAAACTGACCATATGTGCAAGCTCATAGTGCAGTAGACAGTATGCGAGCCAATTACCTTTGAGAGAGCAGCTGCCTGAATAAATGATGACCATAGAACATAGAGTATCTGCTGTGCAAGAAACACCTACAACATGCTGGCCATTGAGTGTATCGAGCTTTGAGAGAGCATCATTCTCATTCCTATTCCATGCCACTTATGTTCCAGCCAAACTGTTTTCTCAGGTATCATCCACTCGGTCTCATATGTATATTAGATTCTGAACTTCGTAATGAATGATGATAACAGAGCATACACAAATTATAAGTTGGATGGGAGAAACTTATGTATTTCTCAATTCATAAATAAATTCCAGGATCATTCTCACTCATACCACTTATGTTCCAAATCATAAACATCAATCTTGTGCCTGCATGGGCCATCTTGCTTCACATTTCAGTGCATCTTATATGAATCAGCATATTACATGTGGCACTTTTAGAGCAGTCATGCTCAAGTCCTCTGTACTTGTTAATTTCCATTTCAAACATGATAGAACTATGTTCAAGGAAATAACGTGGGTGCATTGCGTAAATGAAAATTGAACTTGCATAAGCATGATAAATAGAACTTAAAAATAGAGGATACTTTGTTTTACCGATATTTACAAATCTAATCCCACAAGTATAGATGACATACATCACACTGAGGCATCAGATAAATCAAAAAAAAAAGGAAGAAAAATAACATTTACCGATTTTGCAAATATTGTCCATGAATCCTTAGTAATTACCTATGGTACAATTAGTCATGAGTCATGACCTGAGATTCCATGCCAAGAACCGAGCTGAGATCAAAGGCCCCAATGTAAAACACTGCACCAATAATACTTCTTGCAATTCGAATCTTGTTATTGTTGGGGACAGGGATGGCATGGCAGCCTTCTGGATTCTGAGTGCACTCTCGAGATATAAATAAACTGAAAGCTACAGGCAATAATGGAGATTAAACATTAGTGTACATGGGAGAGGCTGAACTACAGTCTTTATGAATTTCAGGCCTAAACATCACTGAATATGCCGATTACTACCAGGGCTTGATTGCATCTGCTCAGCACCATGTGCTGCTGCCGTCGGGCGTCGGCCACACCAAGCGCAGCAATTAGCTAGACATCCATGCTGTAATATTACTTAACATGTCATGCCTACTCAACTCCCTCGTATTGTTGCTTCCTGTCAGACACAATCTTGACGTTGATTAAACCGATGTACTCTCAAAAGGAGAGACATGCCGCTGACAGAGTGCACTATTCCTGTATTCCTGTGTTGGTAGTATGGAGGCGTGTAGCATGTGGAGTTCTGTACCCATGTGAGGAGGTGAAGATCATGACCGTTGGAGTCCGCCGTAGTTCTCCGGCGGTCGCGACCAGCAGTTCAGCTTTAACCTTCCATCCGAACATCTATTACATGAGAATCTATTGTCCAAAAAATTGTCATGGGAATTGATTGGCAAAACGGAGATGCTAGATCACATCGTTGTAAAAAATTGGAATCTAGGGAGTTTTGGGCTGGAGTAATCAGACTAATACCACTATGAAGATTTAACCGGTGAGTGAAAAACATGATAAATATGCTGATAAAACCCATCTTAATTAGGAAGTGAAAAGCAAAGCAACGGTTCAGAACCAATATATTGACATCATGATGCTTACGGCCCACCATGTGCAGCACCTGCTCTCGTATCCTGCCTAGCAGATCATGCTGATGCATGCTCACCTTGGACAAACTTGAGAGCAAAGATCGATCAATCAACTAAGGTCCACCTATTGCACCTGCGGGATTGTTGTTTCTCCGTGGCAAATCAACTGCCGGCTGTGGAAACGTATTACAGAACACAGCTAGGCAGATGAGCAAGATCGATCAATCAAACAATACGCTTCTAAGATGAGTCGGATTGCTGTTTTTGGGTCCCGAGACTGGCGAAATCAGCGGCCGGCGGTGGCAGAGAATAAGAGGACGCAACATGGCGAGATTGGTTTTTAGGATTTGGGCGTTAGGGAGGTCAGATAATAACGGGCGTGGAGATGACGGGAGTCCTACCAAGGGTGATTTGATCCAATGGCTATTAACACGTGATTGAAATATCGGACGGATCTCTTTTGTTTTTAGCTGAGGATTAACGTGGTGCTTTCTACGGTGCCTCCAATTAGTAAATATAAGATTCACCGTCATGTCCTTTGGTCTCACCAATGCACCGACGACATTCTCTCGACTCATGAATTCTGTCTTGCATGAATACCTCGACAAGTTCGTTGTGGTATATCTTGATGACATTCTTGTATACTCAAAATCCGAGGAAGAGCATGAAGAACATCTTCGTCTAACCCTCATGAAGCTTCGCGAGCATCGTCTTTATGCCAAGTTCTCCAAATGTGAGTTCTGGATTTCAGAAGTTGCTTACCTTGGTCATGTCATCTCTGCCAAGGGCATAGCCATTGATCCAGAAAAGGTTAAAGCAATTGTTGATTGGAAACCTCCAAAGACGGTGAAGCAAGTAAGAAGTTTTCTTGGCTTGGCTAGCTATTGCCGTCGTTTCGTCCAAAACTTCTCCAAGATTGCCAAACCTCTCACTGATCTCACAAAGAAGGACAAGAAGTTCGTTTGGTCTCCACAATGTGATGAAAGTTTCAATCTCCTGAAGACTAAACTCACTTCTACACCAGTTCTGGTTGGCCCAGATCCTTCCAAACCTTTCCAAATATTCTGTGACGCTTCTCTCCAAGGTCTAGGTGCAGTTCTTATGCAAGAACGTCAAGTTGTGGCTTATGCTTCACGTCAGTTGAACGCACATGAGCTCAATTATCCCACTCATGACCTTGAACTTGCAGCAGTTGTGTTTGCCCTCAAGAAATGGAGACAATACTTGTTGGGTAATCGCACTGAAATCTTTTCCGATCATAAGAGTCTGAAATACATTTTCACTCAACCAGATCTAAACCTCAGGCAAAGAAGATGGATTGAAAAGATTAAAGACTTTGATCTTACCATTTCTTACACTCCAGGCAAGGCTAATGTTATGGCTGATGCTCTCAGTCGCAAGTCGTATTGCAATAATCTCATGATCATGGAAAGCCAACCTCCTCTTCATGAAGAATTCCAGAAGCTGAACCTTGGTCTTATTCCTCAAGGCTATCTTGCAAACTTGACAGCCAGTCCAACTCTCGAGGACAAGATTCGTTCTGAACAACTTCGTGATGCTGAAATCAAGAAGATGGTAGAACACATCAAAGAAGGCAAGGAGAAATTTAAGTCCTTCTCAATTGATGACAAGGGAACTGTGTTCTTCGAAGGACGCATTGCAGTTCCTCAAGTTCAAAGTATCAAAGATGTCATTCTCAAGGAGGCTCATGAAACTCCTCTCTCCATACACCCTGGAAGTACAAAGATGTACCAGGATCTCAAGACACTGTATTGGTGGCCTGACATGAAACGTGAAATTGCTCAATACGTTTCTGAATGCGACGTTTGTCAACGTGTTAAGGCAGTTCATCTGAAAACAGACGGTCATCTCCAACCACTGAAAATCCCTGAGTGGAAGTGGGACATGATTGAAATGGACTTCGTCACTGGTTTTCCAAAGTCCAAGAGGGGCAACGATGCAATCTTCGTTGTTATTGATCGTCTCACTAAAGTAGCTCACTTCTTTGCTGTCAAAGAAACAATCTCAGCTAGCCAGTTAGCAGAGCTCTACACAGCAAAGATTGTTCCTCTTCATGGTGTTCCATTGGAAATAAGCTCAGACCGTGGAAGCATCTTCACTTCTCATTTCTGGAAAAGCTTTCAAGAAGCATTGGGAACCAAACTGCTGTTCAGCACAGCTTATCACCCTCAGTCTCAAGGGAAAGTCGAAAGAGTCAATCAGATTCTCGAGGATATGCTCAGAGCATGTGGTCTCTCCTTTGGCATGAAATGGGAGGAATGCCTTCCATATGCTGAATTCTCCTACAACAATAGCTTACAGGCAAGCCTAGGCATGGCACCATTTGAGGCTCTCTATGGCCGCAGATGCAGGAGTCCAATCAATTGGTCTGGAGCTGGTGAACGTTCACTCTTAGGCCCTGACATTGTTAAGGAGGCCGAAGAGAAAATTCGCATCATTCGTGACAATCTCAAAATTGCTCAGTCTCGTCAGAAAAGCTACTATGACAGCAAGCACAGGGATATGATTTATGCACCTGGTGACAAAGCATATCTCCGTGTAACTCCCCTCAGAGGCACTCATCGTTTTGGTGTGAAAGGAAAGCTTGCACCAAGATATATTGGTCCTTTCAACATTCTCTCAAGGCGTGCTGAAAATGCCTATCATCTTGAACTTCCAGAAAAGCTATCCAAGGTGCACGATGTGTTTCACGTGTCACAGCTCAAGAGGTGCTTCAAAGATCCAGGTCGTGCAGTTGATCATGATTCCATTGAACTGCAAGAAGATCTATCTTATGAAGAGCACCCTGTTCGAATCCTCGATGAGACCGAGCGCAAAACTCGCAACAAGAGCACCAAGTTCTTGAAAGTGCAGTGGTCTCATCATTCCGATAAAGAAGCAACGTGGGAGACCGAAGAGGATCTTCGCAAGAAGTATCCAGACCTCTTCTCTTCTCAGTAGGAATCTCGGGGCGCGATTCCTTCAAGGGGGGGCGTTTTGTAACATCCCAAGTATGAAAACAACCCCTAGAATGTTTGTTTTCTTGTTTTATTTATGTTTTGCATCATGACATCATCATTGCATTTGTTTTCGGATTTGTTTTCCATTTGTTTTCATCTGTTTTCCCTTGTTTTCCCATTTGAAATTCAAATAATATTCAAATAGTTGTTTCATACTTGTGCTGTCACAATTTTTCAAATGAAAATTTCAAATCAAAACATTATTTTGTTTCCAATAACTTGGAAGTTCAAACCCTTTAAATTGCTTCTTTTCCATGTTTCAATTAATATCAAAAGTGCTCAAATTCAATTAAAATACAAACAACAACTAATTTGAAATATTTGAAAAACAAAAGTTTGCAAACTTGTGCTGTTACATTTTTTCCAAATAAAATATTCAATCAAAGAAATTAAATTGTTTCCATTAAAGTGGCAAGTTCAAACTAATGATTTGTTTCTTAGCAACAATTCATTTAATTCAAATTTAATTCAAATTCAACTAAATTACAAACAGCAACATAGTTTCAAATTTTTAGGAAAACAAAATTTTGCATTATGGTGCTGTTACAAAACCTAATCTATAAAAATTTACCCTAATTTTTCTAACCCTAAAAACTATGCATTTTTCTTCCTTTTCTTCTCAGCAAAAAAAAAGAAGAAGAAACAAACAAAAATAAAAAGAAACGCAGAGGGAGAGGCAGCAGGCCCAGCCCACCTAACCCACGGCCTGCTACCCCCTCCCTTTTCTCCTACCTTCGTACGGCACACCATCCACGGTGTCCACGTCGAGTTTCAGAGAGGGGAACGGCCATCCGAGCCTCCCCCTCCTCCTCTTAACCCTTTCCCGTGCCCTCTCCTTCTGCCCTAGTTCTGCTCCACCTCTCTCCCTAGTTGTCGCCGCCGATCTTTTCCTCTCTCTCTGCTCTGCTCCTCCCTTTGTTCTGAAACTCCCGACCACCACCGAAACCCTCTGAATTTCCGTCGATCACCGCCGCCACGATGCCCCACCGGCCAGGTTAGGTCCGAGAACGGACTCCCCTCGATGGCACCTTCCTCCTCGACCCCACAGCAGCACAAGGGAGCAGCCGGATCGCCGCCGCTGTCCTCTCCGTCGTCGGCCACCTCCCTGCACCGACGTCGACCTCCTCCTTCTTCCCACAGTGAGCACCCCTCTCCTTCCTCCTCTCTGCACCGTGGCACACAAGCACGTGCACGCACACGTACCACCCTAGCACGCGCACGTATCCTTGCACGCAACGCACACGAGCAGCAGCTTGCCGCCGGTGTGCCCCGTGCTGTCGCCGTCAGGAAGTTCAGTAAACGCACGGATCTGAAGCTTATCCTCCCCGAGCCCCCTTACCTGACAAGAAACTCGAGCCAGCGCAGTGGCAGCAGCGCTGCGCGTGCACAGCCGCGGTCGCGGGATCGATCCCTGCCCCCCGCGGATTATTCCACCCCTTTTTTCGCCAACGAGCGCTGACAGGCGGGGCCCCCTGTCAGCGACTCTGCGTCCACGTACGCGCCACGCTGGCCCTGGGCCCTCTGTCAGTGGCCTGGGCTAGGCCACTTCGGGGTGGAAATTAGTTTCTGCCCTTTTCTTTTAATTCCAGTCCAAATTAATTACAGAATAGTCCCTGTTTTCAAATTACAAATAACGTTTGATTTTCAAATCCTAATAATACAAATAAAATATGTATTCTGACCCAAATTTAATTCTCTAACTGTTTAGATCATTTGTTTTCTGTTTTGAACATTTCAAATGTTTCCAAAATTCAAATTCAAACAAATCATTTCAAATTTGGTTAATTTTATAACTAATTCAATATTAATTCAAATATCACATATGAAATATGTTTTCCATGCTAAATTAAACCACCTTTCCAAATATAAACTTTGTTTCATGTTTTGAATAATTAAAATTGGTTAAATAATTTAAACCTTGTTTAAATCATTTAAAATTGCTAAATTCATAACTTGGTCAAATTAAATTCTTTTTGAACATATAAAATATGTTTTCAAACCAGAAAATTATAATCTTTTCAAATATGAATTTTAATTAATGTTTTGAACAAATAAAAATTCAATTAAATTCAAACATGAATTAAATTCATTTAAATCTTGTTTAAACTTGTTTAATTCATAATTATTTCATCTTAAATCCTTTTTCAACAAATGAAACATGTATTCCACCTAAATTTTTTTGTTCTTTCCAAATATGAATTTTGTTATCTATTTTGGACAATTAATATTGGTGAAAACAACAAATGCTTGTGTAACTCCTTTAAGAAGCAAATTTTCATAACTTAGTAAATAAAATTCCAACTTGGTAAACTTTATTTCAAATTGGATCTATTGTTGTTTTCTTTTTGTTTTCCTCATCCATGCATCATGCTAATTCACTTACACATGATGATTAGTTGTAACTCATTTAATCCAACCTAAATTCATGGGCTTTCCATATGCAATCCAAATTGCATATGGGTCCATTTAATTATGTTATCATGTCAGCTATCTTATCTTTGGTGCATCAATTAAATTGTCATGCATCATCCCATGATTGTACATTATGCCATGTTATTGATTGTTTGTCTCTCTGCGTTGTTTGTTTGCTTCTTCTCGAATAGACGACGACGTTGAGACAGACGAGGTTTACGGCACTACTTCTGAGGAGTTAGCTCAGTACCAGTCTGCTGAGTTTACAGGCAAGTATTCACTCACATGAACCATTGTGTTCTTTTCCACACTGGATACCTATACTTTCCGTTGTCTATCCTGCTATCCTTATGAATCGTTGCTTGTGTTCGATCCTATCACATGTATCCTGTATACCTGATATAGCCTCACCTCCCCACCTATAACCCTGTTGCTTGTAGCCTGTGTCTTACTAGCATGCTTAGGGTTGTTTTTGCTCGAGTCTGCTGTCCGTTATTTCTGTTACCTTATTTATTATGTTCTGGGGCACGATGTTTAAACAATCAACCTGTTAATGTTTGAGGTAATGCTAATTTGATGATAAGGCACCGGCAGGAGGCCCGGCGTGGTTTTGAGGCCTGCTAGTGTCGACCCTAATTAGGAAAAGGGTCTTATCTACTGATCCATGATGAGCGCACTATCCGCATGTGGGAAGCGTGTATGGGCGCCCCCCTCAATTTGATTCGATTCGCATCTCGTCCAAATCGCCTCATTTAGTTCGGGTTTTCCATTGGCCGCACGCATATGCAGGTACGAACCTGAGGCCAGGGTGGAAACTTTTGTAGTCGGCATTTAGGGAGACACGTTCTTAAAGTGCTATGAGGGTCCCCTTTTCTTCGTGGGGCTTGATTAGCCGTGCGCTCAATTGCACGGGGTTCTTTGGGCTTTATGCGAAGAAGAGTTGGGTTGTGTTGAGTGCCCCGCTTGGTGGAAGGCATTCCATCTGGCGGGTTATTCTTACGTGTACGGCCAAATTGGTGCACCCCTGCAGGGATAAATCTTCTCGAGAAGCCGTGTTTTCCGCGGTTATGGATGACTTGGTGAAAGTACTGGCTAACAAGTACTCAGAACAACTTACACCTAACTACTGATAACTTGACTAGTAATAGTCGTATTGACACAATAACTTGAACCATCATTAATCCAACTGTGTGAGTTATCCTCGGATTGCTTCTTTGGATAAGGGGCGAGATCCAGGATGGGTTTGTTTGGAGTTAGTAGTAGTTGGTTACGATACGCTATCTTATCTCCTTTCTGTTAGCCGGAAGTTATAGCATGTTTTCTGTAGTTGGTTAGAGCAGCCTGCTGTCGCACTTTTGTATCACCTATTCTTCCGTTGAACCCAAAGCATCTGTACTTGGTGTTGCCGGGTACACTATGGTATCTTGTGAGTCTTGCTTGCCAGTACGTTTATGTACTGACCCCTTTGGGGCTGTGGTTTCCGCAGACTACGTTTCCGAGGATCCCCATGGTGGCTACTACGTGGAGTATGACGAGACTGCTGACGAGTAGATAGTGGACCCGGGCAGGATCCGAGACATCGTGGATGGGCTCCGTCTTTTCGTTCCCGGCCTCTTAGGCCTATTTGGATCTTGTCTGTACTCAGACACTTTGGATGCTTCCGCTGTGATGTAATGATGAATTGTTGGGACATGTGTCCTATGGATGATTGTATTTGCTATCTCTGCTCTAGTGAGAGCTATTTGCAACTTATTTCAATCTTTTGTGTCTTAGAGATATGTTGTTATATCAGTTGTTCAAATGCCGTTGACGTATCATGTGTGTATGTTATGAAATACGTCAACGGAAGTAGTCGGATTTCTATGGGATGGTTTACGCAGACGATGGATAGTAGAGAATGGTTGTCACACATTTACGTGTTGGCCTGCTCATATTGAGATGCAGGTGCCGGTATGCCCCGTAAGCCATTTGTTCTACTGTTTAACGGACTGTGAGTATCCTCTAGAAGTCCGGGTGCGACAATCTGCCATTGCTGCCTGACCCAAGGTACCATATTTCCGTTTGTTCGTCATGAAACAATCTTGATGGGAATGATTTGCGGGTTGATTCCCATTTTGATGGTGAGGACATGGCTTTCTGAAAACTTCCTCGAAGTTACTGACTCGTAGCATGCGAATCCTTCTGAACTGGCTTTTATGACCCGCGGTCCTGTTTGCCACAAAGTGAGTGCTTCCATCCTCGCTTTTGCTATTATTATTGTCTCCGGAGCCCTTCTTTCCTTTATGCTTATCATTTTTATCATCTAAGGCACCACTTGTGTTAACTGAGTTGGCGTACCTATTGCATATTGCCATAAGGTCACTCATGCTCTTTATTACTTTCTTGGATATGCGCAGCTTGTCTATGAGGGTGTCGAATATGCAGTTTCTCTCTAGCACCCCTATTGTTCATTCGTGTGTTATTCTAACTGACATGCGAACGATCTCCGAGACCCTCTTCTTTAGTTGCGACATGACTCCCCTTCAAATGCATCTCCCCAAATCCTTGATGGTAGTTGATCTCTTTCAAGTTCCCTCGAAGTTTTTGACAAAAAGTTTCTTCATGTCATACCAAGTGTGGATTGTATTGGACGACAGGTTGTCCAACCACTTTTGTGCAGATCCTTAAAGCATCATGGTGAGTTACCTGGCGCATATAGTCTCTTCTATATCTAGCATTCCCATAGCCAGCTCGTAAGTCGATACCCATGCCACTTGGTTCATGCTCGAGTTGTTGTTCGTAATCTTCCCAGACCCTTTGAAGTTGACCGGGAAGTTTCGTGATCATATCGATTCTCGTAGGCATTAGGGGGCTCTGAGTCACGATTCTATTGAACCCACAACCGGATTTGCCTTTTTTCTTGTCTTTCTTGTGAGTCGTCGGAGTCTCGTATTCCATGCTGACCACTCTGTGTAGTCTTGTATCGCCTAACGTCGCTAGTTGTGACAGCTCTTCGTGGCCTCTCCTCTCCACGGGAGCTCTATGATCGTATGGTGCAGAACATAGTCTCCCTAGTATCGAGGTTAATTGTTCTGTTGTACCACCTCTGTCCTTAGCAGCTCGATAGCAGCCTGGCTTCTTTCTCTAGTGCGTTATCTCCCTAAAACTTCACCTAATCGAGTATATGGGCCACGGTGTATACATTGTCTGCTCGGCTAGCGTATCCCTCTGGGGTGTGGAATACGATTGCGGAGATCGGCGACGGTGTTGGATCATGGATTAGAACCAATGTTAATAAAGTTGAGTGGGCTGCATCCACTGTCTGTAAGGCTTGTTGTGTCACCAAACCTGGTAGGGGGACTCCAACTCACATGTTTCCTGATGGAGTCACAGGGTCCCCCACGGTCACGGGTACTGCGAGTCAGACCTACAGAGTTCCTTCTGTGTGCTATCCTAGGATCATTCCCCTCGGACCTGGCATAGCTGATTCGTGATTGTTGTATTTGTATGGTGTTTGAATGGACTGGAGGAGATCCCGGGGATGGCCTAATCTTCTCAATTCACTGGAAGCTTTTGCATTACCCTGATCGATGTTTCTTCTGCTTGGCTAGGGAATATGAACCCTCCTTTCGCCCATTGCTATTCCACGGCCACGATTTGGTGTTTCTCCTGAATTATCATGGTTGTATCGTCCGTAAAGGCCTAATATTGCATGTGGAGGAATTGCCAAAATTTCTCCAATTCTTATATGCGAGCGGCCACGTCCTCCCTAGTTATTGGTATCTGGAAAGCATGTGAATTGCCTGTCAATATGGGGGCTCTTTGTGCCGAGAAGAATGGGGCCTCCGTGTGTTTCCTTGTGTCTCCTGCAATGGATGAATCCTCATACGGGACGACATTGGCCGTGGCTTGTGTCATGGATCAGGGTAATGGTTTAGGTCCTGTCTTCGTTTCTTTTGGCATTGTTTTCAGAAAGGCCGGATGAATCGCGGTTGCGACATGGTGAGGACGCTGCTGCAACTAATGGATTTGCAGGCAATGAGTATGCTGTTGCGCGACTAGCGGGGTTGTAGGCGATGAGGACGCTGTCCCGGGCGGTGGGTGTTGTTTTGTCATTGCCCCTCCTTTTGGACATGTACACCCCAACATCTCGTGAAGAGCCGTTGTCATGTTGTACTTCTTTCAAACTCGTTGCAGAGCCTATCTCTGTGTAGCGGGAAGAGGGACTCTGTGTCTTACTTTTCCCATTCTTTTTTCACAATTGGCCGCAGATTGCTCGATCCATGTCTTCATGGACTCGCAGCTTGACTCCTTCGGGCTAATGGCTGACTCTTAGATGTTGATCCAATGTATCCGATGAAGATATCGATCAGCCCAAAGCAAATCTAGAAAACTTCCTCGATTGCATCCGCTCAAGTTCCCCATTGCGCGGCATTGGTGATTATCTCCTTTTTCTCGATTTACAGGTGACTGATGGATATCTTCTCCATCCCATGACGTCCTCCCTCCAAGATCTCGACTCCTTTCGCCACGGGTCCCATGATGGACGCCAACTGTCATGAGGTTGTCACGACAATAGTCATCGAAAGATGAGTTGTGAGTCCATAGGGCTTGTGCGAGTTAGGAATCTTCGATACCGAAGTCGGTGCGAGTAAAGAAAATGTATCCAGGTTTGGCCCCTTGATGTGTGGTAAACACCTACTCCTGCCTTGCTTCTCTATTTCTATTATCGATGAATTCTAGACAATGAGAGCTATAGGCGAGTTATCTATTGATATCTAGATTGTCCCCTACTTGGTCCCTCGAGTCCCCTTATATAGACAGCGACTCACAGGGCCTTCACAAGACTCTAGGTGGATTTCTACAAGGACTCAAGGTCCAACTATCAGGCGTTTTCCAAATTAGAATATGGTAAGGAGCCGCTAGCCTTCTATAAGATTCATCTATATCCTTCTGACCCGCGAAGATCTGTCTTCCTGTGGGTTTGCATCCTTTTGCAGGTCTAACTGTCAGATATCTGCCCAATGGTGACACTTGATAGTACCAAAGTAAAACCTTCAGAATGTACAAACCGGTAATGTCATGGTCTAATAATATGTTGAACTATAACGTTGTTCTGATATATCACTAAGGACAAAAGACATCGCATTGGAATTTCTTTGCATGTCAACGATTTGGGTCTATCCAGCCATATTCTTCCCTTGAAACAATTTTATATTCAGTGATGCTAATATAAACTATGTCCATGAGCAGGAAAACACATTCATCAAGTGTACAGCAAATTATTCTGAAAAGGCAATACTAGGGTATAAAATACTTGTTCATGATACTACACGTGAGCCTGAGTTTTCCTTTGAATCTCATATTCAGGAGCCGCGCTAGTTATAACATAGTAACACGAATCATACATACAAATATTATTGTAATTTGGGCATACATCCAACAGGACATGCACGTTTTCTTTGGAGTACGATCTTGTCCCTGGCTTTCAGGATCAATCAAGTAATGGCCAGACTATTGATCCTCAAAGCGCTTCAATAGACCTAAAAGAATTTTCATGTGACTTCTTATATGCATTATGAGTTTATTTTTAGCTTTGAAAGAATCTTCCATTTCGTGCATAGAAATTTCAGAAAATTAGTAATATAGGCTTTTGATGGTGTAGATTTATTTGTTTAGATTTGTGCTCTGTCGTAGATATGGAGGGTTAGATTTTTAATGCATGTAATAGACCGTGGAAGAAAACACTAACTAATGCATACCGGATTGATCGCTCGACCTTTGTTTAAATGGCATCGCTTGAGATATATGGTCATATGAAACCTAATATTTTAAACATAAAACTAATTAATGTGCTACAGATTAGGTAGTTGAGTACCTAAAAATGATTTTTGCCAAAATTCATGACCAAATTACGAGGCACCTGTAGTTCAAATTTGTCCCGTTTCCAGCTGAATCGGCAGAAACTTGTGATTTTCAAAAGAGGTGCATGGAAATCTTTTCTTAGACAATAAATTGTTTATTTGTGCATATCACATGTCCTAACATGTTTAGAAAATTAATCCCCCAAGTTTTGCAACATGTCTGTGGTAGGCCCTTCACAAAAAAACCCATTTCTGACACTCTGAAAATGGAAAATGGTTTTTTTTATTCAGTTAAAAAAACTTCCTTCGTCAACTTTGTCCGTACTTCCAAGATACATGTTTGTGAGTAATATGGGCTTATTATAACAAACTATGCCATGTGTTTGGCCATAACACGCGTCGTTTCAACCGAAACCCTAGAATGTTAGGAGGAGATAGCAAGTTTTCGTGAACACTTTTTCAACAGAACCGTCGTATTCCAAGTTTATTATTTTTGGTGGATACTAGGACATATGTAATGACACCACACGAAGGTCTCGCGTTATTTATGGTTTTTTTGAATTTTCTGGAATTTTCTCAGCCCGTTTTAGGAGAAAGTCAATACGGAGGGCATGACCGTTCGAAGCCAGGGGTTGTATATTCAGCAACTCACTGTGGATCCCAATTGAAATAGGTAGTTGAGTACCTAAAAAATGATTTTTGCCAAAATTCATGAGAAAATTACGAGGCATCTATAGTTAAAATTTGTCCTGTTTCCAATTGAATCGGCAGAAACTTGTGATTTTCAAAAGAGGTGTGGAGAAATCTTTTCTTAGACAACAAATTGTTTATTTGTGCATATCACATGTCCTAGCATGTTTAAAAAATTAATCCCCCAAGTTTTGCAACATGTCTGTGGTAGGACCTTCACAAAAAAACCCATTTCCGACACTCCAAAAATGGAAAATGGTTTTTTTATTCAGGTAAAAAAAAACTTCCTTCGTCAACATTGTATGTGCTTCCAAGATGCATGTTTGTGAGTAATATGGGCTTATTATATCAAACTATGCCATGTGTTTGGCCATAACACACGTCGTTTCAACCGAAACCCTATAATGTTAGGTGGAGATAGCAAGTTTTTGTAAAAACTTTTTCAACAGAACCGTCATATTCCAAGTTTATTATTTTTGGTGGATACTAGGACATATATAATGACACCACGCGAAGGTCTCGTGTTATTTAGGATTTTTTTTGAATTTCCTGGAATTTTCTCAGCCCGTTTTACGAGAAAGTCAAGACGGAGGGCATGACCGTTTGAAGCTAGGGGTTGTATATTCAGCAACTCACTGTGGATCCCTATTGAAATAGGTATTTGAGTACCTAAAAATGATTTTTGCCGAAATTCATGAGCAAATTACGAGGCACGTGTAGTTCAAATTTGTCCCGTTTCCAACTGAATCGGAAGAAACTTGTGATTTTCAAAAGAGTCTCATTGAAATCTTTTCTTAGACAACAAATTGTTTATTTGTGCATATCACATGTCCTAGCATGTTCAAAAAATTAATACCCCAAGTTTTGCAACATGTCTGTGGTAGTTCCTTCACAAAAAAACCATTTCTGACACTCCGAAAATGGAAAATGGTTTTTTTATTCAGGTAAAAAAAGACTTCCTTCGTCAACATTGTCCGTGCTTCCAAGATGCATGTTTGTGTACAATATGGGCTCATTATAACAAACTATGCCATGTGGTTGGCCATAACACCCGTCGTTTCAACCGAAAGCCTAGAATGTTAGGAGGAGATAGCAAGTTTTTGTGAACACTTTTTCAACAGAACCGTCGTATTCCAAGTTTATTATTTTTGGTGGATACTAGGACATATGTAATGACACCACACGAAGGTCTCGGGTTATTCAGGGTTTTTTTTTTAATTTTCTGGAATTTTCTCAGCCCGTTTTAGGAGAAAGTCAAGACGGAGGGCATGACCGTTCGAAGCTAGGGGTTGTATATTCAGCAACTCACTATGGATCCCTATTGAAATAGGTAGTTGAGTACCTAAAAAATGATTTTTGCCAAAGTTCATGAGAAAATTACGAGGCACCTGTAGTTCAAATTTGTCCTGTTTCCAACTGAATCGGCAGAAACTTGTGATTTTCAAAAGAGGTGCATAGAAATCTTTTATTAGACAATAAATTGTTTATTTGTGCATATCACATGTCCTAGCATGTTTAGAAAATTAATCCCCCAAGTTTTGCAACATGTCTGTGGTAGGTCCTTCACAAAAAAACCCATTTCTGACACTCCGAAAATGGAAAATGTTTTTTTATTCAGTTAAAAAAATTTCCTTCGTCAACTTTGTCCGTACTTCAAAGATACATGTTTGTGTGCAATATGGGATCATTATAACAAACTATAACATGTGTTTGGCCATAACACCAGTCGTTTCAACCGAAACCCTAGAATGTTAGGAGGAGATAGCAAGTTTTTGTGAACACTTTTTCAACAGAACCGTCGTATTCCAAGTTTATTATTTTTGGTGGATACTAGGACATATGTAATGACACCACACGAAGGTCTCGCGTTATTTATGGTTTTTTTGAATTTCTGGAATTTTCTCAGCCCGTTTTAGGAGAAAGTCAAGACGAAGGGCATGACCGTTCGAAGCCAGGGGTTGTATATTCAGCAACTCACTGTGGATCCCAATTGAAATAGGTAGTTGAGTACCTAAAAAATTATTTTTGCCAAAATTCATGAGAAAATTACGAGGCACCTATAGTTAAAATTTGTCCTGTTTCCAACTGAATCGGCAGAAACTTGTGATTTTCAAAAGAGGTGTAGAGAAATCTTTTCTTAGACAACAAATTGTTTATTTGTGCATATCACATGTCCTAGCATGTTTAAAAAATGAATCCCCCAAGTTTTGCAACATGTCTGTGGTAGGACCTTCACAAAAAAACCCATTTCCGACACTCCAAAAATGGAAAATGGTTTTTTTATTCAGTTAAAAAAAAACTTCCTTCGTCAACATTGTCTGTGCTTCCAAGATGCATGTTTGTGAGTAATATGGGCTTATTATATCAAACTATGTCATGTGTTTGGCCATAACACGCGTCGTTTCAACCGAAACCCTATAATGTTAGGTGGAGATAGCAAGTTTTTGTAAAAACTTTTTCAACAGAACCGTCGTATTCCAAGTTTATTATTTTTGCTGGATATTAGGACATATGTAATGACACCACACGAAGGTCTCGCGTTATTTAGGATTTTTTTGAATTTCCTGGAATTTTCTCAGCCCTTTTTACGAGAAAGTCAAGACGGAGGGCATGACCGTTCGAAGCTAGGGGTTGTATATTCCGCAACTCACTGTGGATCCCTATTGAAATAGGTATTTGAGTACCTAAAAATGATTTTTGCACAAATTCATGAGCAAATTACGAGGCACGTGTAGTTCAAATTTGTCCCGTTTCCAACTCAATCGGAAGAAACTTGTGATTTTCAAAAGAGTCTCATGGAAATCTTTTCTTAGACAACAAATTGTTTATTTGTGCATATCACATGTCCTAGCATGTTTAAAAAATTAATACCCCAAGTTTTGCAACATGTCTGTGGTAGGTCCTTCCAAAAAAAAACCATTTCTGACACTCCGAAAATGGAAAATGGTTTTTTTATTCAGGTAAAAAAAAAGAATTCCTTCGTCAACATTGTCTGTGCTTCCAAGATGCATGTTTGTGTGCAATATGGGATCATTATAACAAACTATGCCATGTGTTTGGCCATAACACCCGTCGTTTCAACCGAAACCCTAGAATGTTAGGAGGAGATAGCAAGTTTTTGTGAACACTTTTTCAACAGAACCGTCGTATTCCAAGTTTATTATTTTTGTTGGATACTAGGACATATTTAATGACACCACACAAAGGTCTCGCGTTATTTATGTTTTTTTTGAATTTTCTGGAATTTTCTCAGACCGTTTTAGGAGAAAGTCAAGATGGAGGGCATGACCGTTCGAAGCTAGGGGTTGTATATTCAGCAACTCACTATGGATCCGTATTGAAATAGGTAGTTGAGTACCTAAAAAATGATTTTTGCCAAAGTTCATGAGAAAATTACGAGGCACCTGTAGTTCAAATTTGTCCTGTTTCCAACTAAATCGGCAGAAACTTGTGATTTTCAAAAGAGGTGCATAGAAATCTTTTCTTAGACAACAAATTAATTATTTGTGCATATCACATGTCCTAGCATGTTAAAAAATTAATCCCCAAGTTTTGCAACATATCTGTGGTAGGACCTTCACAAAAAAAACCATTTCCGACACTCCGAAAATGGAAAATGGTTTTTTTATTCAGGTAAAAAAAACTTCCTTCGTCAACATTGTCCGTGCTTCCAAGATGCATGATTATGTGTAATATGGGCTTATTATAACAAACTATGCCATGTGTTTGGCCATAACACGCGTCGTTTCAACCGAAACCCTAGAATGTTAGGTGGAGATTGCAAGTTTTTGTAAACACTTTTTCAACAGAACCGTCGTATTCCAAGTTTATTATTTTTGGTGGATACTAGGACATATGTAATGACACCACGCGAAGGTCTCGCATTATTTAGGATTTTCTTGAATTTCCTGGAATTTTCTCAGCCTGTTTTACGAGAAAGTCAAGACGGAGGGCATGACCGTTCGAAGGTAGGGGTTGTATATTCTGCAACTCACTGTGGATCCCGATTGAAATAGGTATTTGAGTACCTAAAAATAATTTTTGCCCAAATTCATGAGCAAATTACGAGGCACGTGTAGTTCAAATTTGTCCCGTTTCCAACTGAATCGGAAGAAACTTGTGATTTTCAAAAGAGTCTCATGGAAAAATCTTTTCTTAGACAACAAATTGTTTATTTGTGCATATCACATGTCCTAGCATGTTTAAAAAATTAATCCACCAAGTTTTGCAACATGTCTGTGGTTGGACCTTCACAATAAAAAACCATTTCCGACACTCCGAAAATGGAAAATGGTTTTTTTATTCAGGTAAAAAAAAAATCCTTCGTCAACATTGTCCGTGCTTCCAAGATGCATGTTTGTGTGTAATATGGGCTTATTATAACAAACTATGCCATGTGTTTGGCCATAACACGCGTCGTTTC
This sequence comes from Alopecurus myosuroides, assembly GCA_028641055.1. NCBI lineage: Eukaryota > Viridiplantae > Streptophyta > Magnoliopsida > Poales > Poaceae > Alopecurus > Alopecurus myosuroides. The sequence continues at coordinate 540,246,449 of CM054057.1, forward strand.
AACCGAAACCCTAGAATGTTAGGTGGAGATAGCAAGTTTTTGTAAACACTTTTTCAACAGAACCGTCGTATTCCAAGTTTATTATTTTTGGAGGATACTAGGACATATGTAATGACACCACGCAAAGGTCTCGCGTTATTTAGGATTTTTTTTGAATTTCCTGGAATTTTCTCAGCCCGTTTTACGAGAAAGTCAAGACGGAGGGCATGACCGTTCGAAGCTAGGGGTTGTATATTCAGCAACTCACTGTGGATCCCTATTGAAATAGGTATTTGAGTACCTAAAAATGATTTTTGCCAAAATTCATGAGCAAATTACGAGGCACGTGTAGTTCAAATTTGTCCTGTTTCCAACTGAATCGGAAGAAACTTGTGATTTTCAAAAGAGTCTCATGGAAATCTTTTCTTAGACAACAAATTGTTTATTTGTGCATATCACATGTCCTAGCATGTTTAAAAAATTAATACCCCAAGTTTTGCAACATGTCTGTGGTAGGTCCTTCACAAAAAAACCATTTCTGACACTCCGAAAATGGAAAATGGTTTTTTTATTCAGGTAAAAAAAAGAATTCCTTCGTCAACATTGTCTGTGCTTCCAAGATGCATGTTTGTGTGCAATATGGGCTCATTATAACAAACTATGCCATGTGTTTGGCCATAACACCCGTCGTTTCAACCGAAACCCTAGAATGTTAGGAGGAGATAGCAAGTTTTTGTGAACACTTTTTCAACAGAACCGTCGTATTCCAATTTTATTATTTTTGGTGGATACTAGGACATATGTAATGACACCACACGAAGGTCACACGTTATTTAGGGTTTTTTTGAATTTTCTGGAATTTTCTCAACCCGTTTTAGGAGAAAGTCAAGACGGAGGGCATGACCGTTCGAAGCTAGGGGTTCTATATTCAGCAACTCACTATGGATCCCTATTGAAATAGGTAGTTGAGTACCTAAAAAATGATTTTTGCGAAAATTCATGAGAAAATTACGAGGCACCTGTAGTTCAAATTTGTCCTGTTTCCAACTGAATCGGCAGAAACTTGTGATTTTCAAAAGAGGTGCATAGAAATCTTTTCTTAGACAACAAATTGTTTATTTGTGCATATCACATGTCCTAGCATGTTTAAAAAATTAATCCCCCAAGTTTTGCAACATGTCTGTGGTAGGACCTTCACAAAAAAAACCATTTCCGACACTCCGAAAATGGAAAATGGTTTTTTTATTCAGGTAAAAAAAAACTTCCTTCGTCAACATTGTCCGTGCTTCCAAGATGCATGTTTGTGTGTAATATGGGCTTATTATAACAAACTATGCCATGTGTTTGGCCATAACACGCGTCGTTTCAACCGAAACCCTAGAATGTTAGGTGGAGATAGCAAGTTTTTGTAAACACTTTTTCAACAGAACCGTCATATTCCAAGTTTATTATTTTTGGTGGATACTAGGACATATGTAATGATACAGAACTATGCCATGTATTCCACGTTTATTATTACACATCACCAACAACATCCCTATCTAGTCTTCTGAATTTTCTTCATGTAGAGATGGTCCATGAACCCTATGTCCCTTGCTTATGATCGATTTGGTCGTAACCATGGAGCATCTTCAATATTTAACGAGATGGTTGGGTCAGCTTTCACTGTGAAGGGTGGAATTTCAACAAACTTATTATGATCTTCTGGCATGTCTGTCTTGTCCTCGATTCCCATGATGTTTCTTTTCCCTGAAAGAACTATGTGACACTTCGGCTCATCGTATGATGTATTTGTTTGCTTATTTTTTTTCTTTTTTCGGTCTGGAGGACATGTCCTTCACATAGAAGACCTGAGCCACATCATTGGCTAGGACAAATGGTTCGTCATTGTAACCAATATTGTTGAGATCCACTGTTGTCATTCCGTAAAGCGGGTCTACCTTTACCCCTTCTCCATTCAGATTGACCCATTTGCACTTGAACAAAGGGACCTTAAAAGAAGATCCATAGTCAAGTTCCCATATCTCCTCTATGTAACCATAGTATGTGTCATTTTTCCCATTCTCGTTTGTTGTATCAAAGCGTACACCACTGTTTTGGTTGCTGCTCTTCTTATCTTGGGCGATCGTGTAAAATGTATTCCCATTTATATCATACCCTTGAAAACTCCCAATAGTCGAAGATGGTGACCCGTCCAACATGTACAACTGATCTTCAATAGTGTTGTCATTTATAAGATGTGTTTGCAACCAATTCCGAAAGTCTCCATGTGATTGCGTTTAATCCATGATTCATCCTTCCCCGAGTTTGTGGAGCGTACAATATTCTTGTGTTCCTCGAGATACGGAGCCACGAAGGTGGAATTTTGTAGAACTGTGTAGTGTGCTTCAGTGAAAGAATGTCCGTCCCTGGGTATCATTGTTTTCTTTCCCAGCGTTCCTTTTCCCCTCAGTCTACCCTCGTGTCGAGATTCAGGAACACCAATCGTCTTAAGGTCAAGAATAAAGTCAACACAGAACCCAATGACCTCCTCTGTTCCATAGCTCTTCGAGATGCTTCCTTCTGTCCTACACGATTATGAACATATTTCTTCAAGACTCCCATGAACCTCTCAAAGGTGAACATATTGTGTAGAAATACCGGACCGAGAATATGAATCTCTTCACATAGGTGAACCAGGAGATGAGTCATAATGTGGAAGAGGGATGGTGGGAACACCAACTCAAATCTAACAAGACATTGGACCACATCCCTCTGTAATCTTGCCAGAATTTCTGGATCGATTACCTTCTGAAATATTGCGTTGAGGAATGCACATAGCTTCACAATGGGTACTCGAACATTTTCTGGTAGAAGCCCCCTCAATGCAATCGGAAGCAACTGCGTCATAATCACGTGGTAGTCATGAGACTTCTGGTTTTTGAATTTTTTCTCTGCCATGTTTATTATCCCTTTTATATTCGACGAGAAGCCAGACGGCACCTTGATACTGTAAAGGACTTCAAAAAATATTTACTTCTCTGCTTTGGTAAGAGCGTAGCTGCTTAAGTAATGACGCCTTGTATCCATGTGCTTTTTGCTTGGGTCTTTCATACGTTGCTGGTCCTCCCGTGCTTCTGGCGTATCTTTTGACTTCCCATACACGCCCAGGAAGCATAGCAGGTTGACGCAGAGATTCTTTGTCACCTGCATCACGTCGATTGAAGAGCGGACCTCTAGAACTTTCCAATAGGGTAGCTCCCAAAATATAGATTTCTTCTTACACATGGGTGCGCGCTTATCAGGGCCGTTCGGAACAGGTTGGCTGCCATCACCCTTCCCAAAGATTACTTTTAGGTCCTTGACCATATCGAATACATCATTACCACTACGGAGGTCAGGCTTATTCCGGGTATCTGCCTCACCTCTGAAATGATTCCCTCCTTTCTTTCTTACAGGATGCTTGATCGGAAGAAATCTACGATCCCCAGGTATACAACCTTCTTACATTTATCCAAATAAACACTGTCAGTCTTATCTAAATAGTGTGTGCATGCATTGTATCCTTTGTTTGTATGTCCGGAAATGTTACTAAGAGGAGGCCAATCATTGATGGTTATGAAAAGCAACGCCCGTAGGTCAAATGGCTTTTGTTCGTTCTCATCCCACACACGTACTCTGTGTTTGCCCCACAATTGTAAGAGTTCTTCCACTAATGGTCTTAGATACACATCAATGTCGTTGCCAGGTTGCCTTGGGCCTTGGATGCGCACTGGCATCATAATGAACTTGCGCTTGATGCACAACCAAGGAGGAACATTGTAGATACATAGAGTCACGGGCCAGGTGCTATAACTGGAGCTCTCCTCCCCAAAAGATTTAAAGCCATCTGTACTTAGACCAAACCATAAGTTTCTTGCCTCTCTTGTAAAGTCCGGGAAGTCTCTCTCGATGTAGCATCCCAACTTTTAATAAAGATGGAATACATGTGTTATTGTGCTAGTCCCTGGATCAATTGATAGCACCACAGTACAAAACGAAATATCATGCAAATGCATCAAATTCTATTACATCGCATGATCCAGTCTTTACAAAATAGGATTACAACTTGCATTGTCTTAGAAGACTAGCAGAAAAGAAAGAAATACAACGGAAAACATAGTACAACATGGAGCCCATCTTCTTCATGTGCCACATGCAAAACATGTTGGCGATAGTCTCGAGATCCTAAACGAAATCCTCACTCGTCTTCAGAAAAATCTGCAATATGGAATATGCAGCCACAAGGGAGTCAATACAATTTAATGTATTGGCAAGTAACTCTATGGTGGATATAAATGGCAAGACTAATACTACATGCTCATTTGGCTGAGTGGAGTTTTTGCTAAGTTTGCATAAAGCCAGTTTTCTCATATCACTTTTGTAAAACAAACTTTTCTTTTCAAAGGGTGGCAACATTGGATTAATATCCAAGCACCACAATACTGTTCACTTGGTCAAAATTTTAATTATTGAAAATGGTGATGTGATTCTTCCGTCCATCCTTGTGCAGCTGCTCATAGTTGTCCATAACCAGGGACACGGCTAAGATCTTAGTTTGTTGACTCTGCAGAGCTTGTGCACTTTCACCTTCAGACCCAACTCAACCCAAACACCCTATACACTCTGAGTGCATTAAGGAAAGGAGAAGAATCGAGACGAGATCTTTCAGAAGCAAGAATCCAACCCAATGGCAAGACCCGTTCCACCTATAATTATGCTACATCTGCTTGTCAAGCCCGGGCTGAACCCTCACAACTTAATTAATCAAGACAGAGCCCATATGACTAAAGGATGCACTGGAAGCAATCTAAAGTTGGGGAACATCATAATCACTTTGTTCCTGGGTGGCATTCCTTCAAGTGAACTCCCCTCGGGGAGACACTCAACTATCAACAGCCCCGCATAACCAATCCACCCAGGTGGTTCATTGAAGTTGTTACTTAGAATTTTTCCACAATATCAAGTAAAACTCATTTTATAGCAAGGCTAAGCATCAACTAAGTAACAAGGCTTCAAAATAACAAGGTATAGGGATGTCTACCCACTACTAGGATATAGCATAGCATAATATAACTTAGTAAAATGTCCTATCAATGCATACTACTCAAAAATCAACTAATGCATATAGAAAATAATGGGTAGTTGAATGATGTGTTACTTGCCTTGTTGAAGTTGGTGAAGGTATCACACTCACTTCACAAAAGATCGTTGCTCTCCGTACAATCTATTCATTGTTAACACAAAACCAAATAAACAATCATCCTAACAAACAAACATACAAGTGTAGAGATCATACAAAGCAATAACATATCCAAAGGGGTTTAACCTAGTTGGTTAGGACAAGGTCTAGGTTGGAGTTTTGAAGATTCATTCCATAATGGTTCAATACATTGTTAAGGAGTTTCCAAGGGTTTACTTGGAAAGGACTAGGTTGAGTTTGATGTGATCTAACTTTATTATAACCATACTTGTCGAGGAAGTTCGAAGAGTTCACTAAGAATAGACATATTACTTCTTCATCTAAAGTAATACATGCAAACACTTGGTCATATTCACCTTCAAAAATATTTGAGTGACTATGTTAGTATTTTCCATTGTGGTTAGGTTAGGTCTACTAACTTCATCATCAAAGGAAAATATTACTAAGTCTTGGGTTTTCCATTTGGGTCAATGGTTCGACAAAAATAACTTGTTATTGTTCAACTTGTATGGATTGCTTCTAGACTTCATGTGATTGCCTTCTTGAAGATCATCATCATGCCATCTAAGTTGTTTCCTTCCTTGGTGTGGTGCTTCTCTTGGTATTGATAGTCTTCATGGTTTTCTCACTAGTTGTTTCCCAAGTGGTGTCGTCACAACTAAGTGTTTTATTTAACAAATGTGAAAATATCACTAAGTCAAAATAGAGGAGAAAGGGACAAGAGGATAGAATGGGAGAGGTGAGTCTTCTTCTTCATTTCTTCATGTACTTGCACTTGATGGAGTATGCTTCAGATTGTTGTGGAGCCTAAGTCATATCTTCAATGATCTTCCTTGTTGCTCTTCATGTTGCCATCAAGTTGAAAGGAGAAGAATAGAAAAGGGAAGGAAAAGACTTAGAGAGAAAGGGGGTTAGTCTTCTGGAAGTTTCTATGGTTTTCTTCTGAGTGCTTCCACTTCTTGGAGATGCTTCTGAAGTTTGTTTTATCTTCTAAGTCCTTGACTGGTCTTCTATCTTCATGTTGAAAAATCTCTAGATGGTTAAGTCCTCCATTGCACTTCATGGTTCTCACAAATCACAACTTGGTGAAATCTTGAAGTAAGCATGGGGAGTGGAGAAGTAGATAGAAAACTAAATTTCACTACTTGGTACTATATGTGATTGACACATTCTAAGGACTTGGCTTGGATCCAAATAGTCATAACATCAAGGGATAGATGATGAAAACAATTTTTAAGACATGGTGAAAAATGGATGAATCACTAGGTTGGGTTTTTAGTCAAAAACACATGGCCATGGTCCAAGGATGTCCAAAATGGTTGGGCAAGGTTGTTTCTGGTTCAAGGTTATCAAATGGAGCAATTTTGCAAAAGGGAGTATATTGAAAATATTTATAGAAATTAATCTATGTCAAAAATACTCAAATAGACAACTTAATTCTAAAATCAATTTTAATTTGATCAATAATTATTTTTGGACAGAGGATATGAAAGTACACATCCTAAGGTTTCCAAATATATTTTATTTACAGTTTTTGGATTTGTAGAATTTGAATTATGCCAAATTTCATCAAACAAGCATATTTGAATTTGAACAGTTTTAAGTTTGTCAAATTTAAATTTGGCCAATGCCAAAAGATTCTAAATGTCAAGGGCGTTTCAAAAAGTCCAAGATTTCTAAATTTGGCCTTATGGATAGATCTAAGATGTAGGGGCTTTTCTGCAAAATAGACATTTTATTTTTTTATTCGGGAATTAAATCCAGAGACAGATGGGCTCAGATCTGTTATTTGCCGCGCAGGGCGATGGATAGGGACTGGGCTTGGGCCGGCTACGCGCTGCGTGGGCGACAAACAGATTACTTAACGCGCTGGTGACGTGGCTAAATCCTATTGGCCGATACCTTTTCGTTTAAGTGATCTAATGGCGACCGCAGGATGCAGATCGGACGATGGGGGAGCTAGCGTTACCTCAGGTGCGCGGGAGATCACCGGAAAATGGTTGCACGGCGGCGCTCCGGTGGCCCGCGACGCTGAAAACGATGGAGGTGATGGCTCCCGTGCTCGCTTGGGCTCAGCAAGCAGACGAGGAGAAGCGGCGCGACGCGACGATGCAGAAGGTGTCCACGGCGCACCTCCTCGCTTCCAGTAACAGCGGCGCAACGTGGATGGGGCGGTGCGGCCCCGGCGAGCTCCTGGTGCGTTGCTTCTGCAAAGGAAAAAGGTAAGGGGAGGGGTTGAGGAGGGGCGCGAGGACCAGAGGAAACGAACTACGAGGTTCTCGGCCATAGAGACTGGATCACCTCGTAGGAAACAGGAGAGGACGTTGGCGGCAGTGTGCAACTCCGGTGAGCAATACCGAGCAGCCTCTCGGTGCTCTCGGGCTAGGGTTTGGGGGAAAAGGACGAGGGGCTCGGGGTCCTCTTACAGATGCAGAGAGGGGAGGGAAACACGGCCTTAATGGCATTGATTTGATGGCGAAAATTTCGGCCGAAACGGCCGTGGCCTTCCTTCCGTGAGGAAGAAGATGATGACGTCATGCGTGACGTCATCGATATTTTTCTTTTATTTCTGTTTATTTGATTTAATTATAACTTCTGTTTTAAGTATCCAAATGACATGAAACAAAATTCTAAATTCTTGAAATTTCAAATACTTTCCAACAGTACCATTTTTGAAAACAAAACAACATATTTTATTTTTGAATTTTGGAAATTTGAATAATTCCTTAATAGTCTCTTAATGTGATTTTTAATTCAAAAATTTATAAAACATGGTTATTGTTCAATAAAATTTTAGTGACATTCTAAATATTGAAAACATATTTTTGAAAGTCATTTCATCTTGTTTTCACAATTTATATATTGAAAATATAAATAAAACACTAATAATACCTTAAGGTCATTTTAAAAATTAGAAAATAATAAATTTATGTCATTGTCTAAATAAAATTTCAGAGATATTTTACATGTCATATATTATCTTTGGAGAGCCATTTTAAAACTATTTCACATTTTATAATTTTAGGGTATGAAGGATTTACTAATAGTAACTTAATGTTATTAATTAGTTCATATCAATTAATTAATATTCTTGATCAATAAATTTTAGAATAAAACCACAAGTCATGATATTGTTTTCCAAAACCCTCTTTTATGTTATTATCAAGTAATGCATTTTATTTTCACACCTTCATGTTTAAAACTTGGAATAACAACTAAAAGTTATTATTAATAATTTTATTCTCATCAAATACTTTTGAGGCCTAGAAGTTTATTAAGGGTTATAAATCTTTTGATTTTTGTTTCCATATACTATTTTCAAATTAATATTGGAGTTTTTAACATTTTAGGTAAAGGTTTGTTAATAAAAAGATATTCCCTTTATATAATAAATTTATTTTTGAAAAAGGTTTTAGAGTTTAAGGAACAAGGCATAATTGGATTTCTAATTCCAATAAACTTGGTATAGGACCACATATTTCATTTTTGTTTGAGTTTTAATTGTTTTTGGTGACTTGTATTGTCATGAAAAGAAAAGTTTCAAATTTTTGTGATTTTTGAGTTTTCCAAAAATCAGGGATGTTACAGACTACCACCCTTAAAAGAAATCTCGTCCCGAGATTTGGGAAGGTTAGAAAGAAAGATTGGGTAACTGGGTTCCAGAACAAACTTGGTGGCTACCACCCTTAAAAGAAACTTTTGTGGGTAGTCTAATTTCATTAGATTGGAGTGTAGATGGATTCTAGATTAGCTTGAGTAGATCTTTCCTTTGTGGTAGAGGTGTAGACCAACATAGGTCTGTTGAACTACCTTTGACACTGAGGGGTCACTCTTTGGGTCAATCAAAAGCCTTTGGTTCACTTTCAACTTGGTCTTTTGATATCCTTGACAATCTTCCATCTTGTTGTTGTCATCCTTGAAGGCAACCGTCATGCTATTTCTAAACAAACTCTCATGTAACACAAACTGGGTAGTTGTGTTTCTTCATTACTTCTTCTCTTTGTGTAGTTGGCCCTGAAATCTTCATAGCTCATGCAACTTGGGGTTCACTTGTCTTTCTTCACTTGTTGATTGGCTTGATACTCCTTATTAGGCAGTTGGCATTGATCATGGGTGTGATTGTTCCTTCACACAGAAGAAAGAAATTTGATACTAGCATTCCTCAAATGGGATGGCTTGTGTATCAATAGGGTAAAGGTTGTATGATTCCAAATGGTTCTCACTATGGTTGGTGAATGAGTATGGTGTTGGGTTTGATCTAGTAGGGATGAGTAGAGAGAAAGATGGCTAAGGAAGGTTCTTATCCAAAATAGCAGATCAAGGAAACTCATCTTACAAACAACACATAACAAACATATAGCAACACATTCATCACACCAAACAACATAGTTTTAGGAAAACATCTAGTATTGTCATACCACACTCATTAGTATGATCAATACTCCAATCGTTTTTCGTGTCTCACAACTTTGTTACATCTCAGGGTGGTCTACTATTCAAGGCAGGGTAACAACTTTCTTGCTTTATTCCTCATGAGAGGTCTTCAATACTCAGTCTTCATGATGATCTCCGCGTTCTTGTACATTGTAATCTCTTTTTCAAGAGTGTTGATCTCTTCTTCGGCTTCTTTGAGACTCTTCTTAGTGTTGTGAAGTCTCCACTTGAGTCTCTCTGTAAGTTCTTTAATAGCACTCCATGCAGCACTTCTTGCTGAATCGAGGAATGAAAAATGCATTATCCTGTTGGTGAACATGCAATCTCCTCCCATCTTGTGGTCGTACTCCTTGTTTCTGTACATATGAATCTGCACCCACCAATATTCGAAACCATCCTCCTCATCTATGTAGGGAAAACCCCAATAGACTGCTGGTCCTTCAAATCCCATGATTAACATGAGATCCTTCAGTGCTCTTGGGAACTCAGTGTCACACTCCAGGGTCATGGTCATCAACAATCTTGCCTTGAGGTTATTCAAGAAGTAGTTCATCCAGAAAGTTTTGAAGGTGAATAGTAGATGAGAGGATATGAGAAGAAATAAGATGGTTGTTTTGTTTCTAGAAAGTTTGAACATAGCAAATTTTCAATTCTAGGGTGATCAATGGGTTATTAACAAGTTGTTGCAAACTGGATATTCACTATAGTGAGAGATACTGGCACCCGCTAGCCAATCAGGGAACGGTCTCGTGTCTGTGGACACGTAAAGTTGTCTGGGCCGCTTCATCTCACTATGCCGCTAGGATCCAAAAGTACTCAAAGGAGTCAATAAATTTGATCAAAAAGGGTTTTCCAACCTAAGGGTCTCGAATCCTACAGGCAACACAATGCTCTGATACCATTTTGTAGCATCCCAACTTTTAATAAAGATGGAATACCTATGTTATTGTGCTAGTCCCAGGATCAATTGCTAGCACCACAGTACAAAATGAAATATCATGCAAATGCATCAAATTCTATTACATCGCATGATCCAGTCTTTACAAAATAGGATTAAAACTTGCATAGTCTTAGAAGACTAGTAGAAAAGAAAGAAATACAGCGGAAAACATAGTACAACATTGAGCCCATCTTCTTCATGTGCCACAGGCAAAACATGTTGGCGATAGTCTCGAGATCCTAAACGAAATCCTCACTCGTCTTCAGAAACATCTGCAATATGGAATATGCAGCCACAAGGGAGTCAATACAATTTAATGTATTGGCAAGTAACACTATGGTGGATATAAATGGCAAGACTAATACTACATGCTCATTTCGCTGAGTGGAGTTTTGGCTAAGTTTGCATAAAGCCAGTTTTCTCCTATCACTTTTGTAAAACAAACCTTTCTTTTCAAAGGGTGGCAACATTGGATTAAGATCCAAGCACCACAATACTGTTCACTTGGTCAAAATTTTAATTATTGAAAATGGTGATGTGATTCTTTCGTCCATCCTTGTCCAGCTGCTCATAGTTGTCCATAACCGGGGACACGGCTAAGATCTTAGTTTGTTGACTCTGCAGAGCTTGTGCACTTTCACCTTCAGACCCAACTCAACCCAAACATCCTATACACTCTGAGTGCATTAAGGAAAGCAGAAGAATCGAGACGAGATCTTTCAAAAGCAAGAATCCAACCCAATGGCAAGACCCGTTCCACCTATAATTATGCTACATCTGCTTGTCAAGCCCGGGCTGAACCCTCGCAACTTAATTAATCAAGACAGAGCCCATAGGACTAAAGGCTGCACTAGAAGCAATCTAAACTTGGGGAACATCATAATCACTTTGTTCCTGGGTGGCATTCCTTCAAGTGAACTCCCCTCGGGGAGACACTCAACTATCAACAACCCCGCATTACCAATCTACCCAGGTGGTTCATTGAAGTTGTTACTTAGAATTTTTCCACAACATTAAGTAAAACTCATTTTATAGCAAGGCTAAGCATCAACTAAGTAACAAGGCTTCAAAATAACAAGGTATAGGGATGTCTACCCACTACTAGGATATAGCATAGCATAATATAAGTTAGTAAAATTTCCTATCAATGCATACTACTCAAAAATTAACTAATGCATATAGAAAATAATGGGTAGTTGAATGATGTGTTACTTGCCTTGTTGAAGTTGGTGAAGGTATCACACTCACTTCACAAAAGATCGTTTCTCTCCGTACAATCTATTCATTGTCAACACAAAACTAAATAAACAAGCATCCTAACAAACAAACATACAAGTGTATATATCATACAAAGCAATAACATATCCAAAGGGGTTTAATCTAGTTGGTTAGGACAAGGTCTAGGTTGGAGTTTTGAAGATTCATTCCATAATGGTTCAATACATTGTTAAGGAGTTTCCAAGGGTTTACTTGGAAAGTACTAGGTTGAGTTTGATGTGATCTAACTTTATTATAACCATACTTGTCGAGGAAGTTCCAAGAGTTCACTAAGAATAGACATATTACTTCTTCATCTAAAGTAATACATGCAAACTCTTGGTCATATTCACCTTCAAAAATATTTGAGTGACTATGTTAGTATTTTCCATTGTGGTTAGGGTAGGTCTACTAACTTCATCATCAAAGGGAAAATATTACTAAGTCTTGGGTTTTCCATTTGGGTCAATGGTTGGACAAAAATAACTTGTTATTCTTCAACTTGTATGGATTGCTTCTAGACTTCATGTGATTGCCTTCTTGAAGATCATCATCATGCCATCTAAGTTGTTTCCTTCCTTGGTGTGGTGCTTCTCTTGGTCTTGATAGTATTCATGGTTTTCTCACTAGTTGTTTCCCAAGTTGTGTGGTCACAACTAAGTGTTTTATTTAACAAATGTGAAAATATCACTAAGTCAAAATAGAGGAGAAATGAGACAAGAGGATAGAATGGGAGAGGTGAGTCTTCTTCTTCATTTCTTCATGTACTTGCACTTGATGGAGTATGCTTCAGATTGTTGTGGAGCCTAAGTCATATCTTCAATGATCTTCTTGTTGCTCTTCATGTTGCCATCAAGTTGAAAGGATAAGAATAGAAAAGGGAAGGAAAAGACTTAGAGAGAAAGGGGGTTAGTCTTCTGGAAGTTTCTATGGTTTTCTTCTAAGTGCTTCCACTTCTTGGAGATGCTTCTGAAGTTTGTTTTATCTTCTAAGTCCTTGATTGTTCTTCTATCTTCATGTTGAAAAATCTCTAGATGGTTAAGTCCTCCATTGCACTTCATGGTTCTCACAAATCACAACTTGGTGAAATCTTGAAGTAAGCATGGGGAGTGGAGAAGTAGATAGAAAACTAAATTTCACTACTTGGTACTATATGTGATTCACACATTCTAAGGAGTTGGCTTGGATCCAAATAGTCATAACATCAAGGGATAGATGATGAAAACAATTTTTAAGACATGGTGAAAAATGGATGAATCACTAGGTTGGGTTTTTGGTCAAAAACACATGGCCATGGTCCAAGGATGTCCAAAATGGTTGGGCAAGGTTGTTTCTGGTTCAAGGTTATCAAATGGAGCAATTTTGCAAAAGGGACTATATTGAAAATATTTATAGAAATTAATCTATGTCAAAAATACTCAAATAGACAACTTAATTCTAAAATCAATTTTAATTTGATCAATAATTATTTTTGGACAGAGGATATGAAAGTACACATCCTAAGGTTTCCAAATATATTTTATTTACAGTTTTTGGATTTGTAGAATTTGAATTATGCCAAATTTCATCAAACAAGCATATTTGAATTTGAACAGTTTTAAGTTTGTCAATTTTAAATTTGGCCAGTGCCAAAAGATTCTAAATGTCAAGGGCGTTTCAAAAAGTCCAAGATTTCTAAATTTTGCCTTATGGATCAAAAGATATGATAGATCTAAGATGTAGGGGCTTTTCTGCAAAATAGACATTTTATTTTTTATTCGGGAATTAAATCCAGAGACAGATGGGCTCAGATCTGTTATTTGCCGCGCAGGGCGATGGATAAGGACTGGGCTTGGGCCGGCTACGCGCTGCGTGGGCGACAAACAGATTACTTAACACGCTGGTGACGTGGCCAAATCCTATTGGCCGATACCTTTTCGTTTAAGTGATCTAATGGCGACCGCAGGATGCAGATCGGACGGTGGGGGAGCTAGCGTTACCTCAGGTGCGCGGGAGATCACCGGAAAATGGTTGCACGGCGGCGCTCCGGTGGCCCGCGACACTGAAAACGATGGAGTTGATGGCTCCTGTGCTCGCTTGGGCTCAGCAAGCAGACGAGGAGAAGCGGCACGACGCGACGATGCAGAAGGTGTCCACGGCGCACCTCCTCGCTTCCAGTAACAGCGGCGCAACGTGGATGGGGCGGTGCGGCTCCGGCGAGCTCCTGGTGCGTTGCTTCTGCAAAGTAAAAAAGGTAAGGGGAGGGGTTGAGGAGGGGCGCGAGGACCAGAGGAAACAAACTACGGGGTTCTCGGCCACAGATACTGGCTCACCTCGCAGGAAACAGGAGAGGACGGTGGCGGCAGTGTGCAACTCCGGTGAGCAATACCGAGCAGCCTCTCGGTGCTCTCGGGCTAGGGTTTGGGGGAAAAGGACGAGGGGATCGGGGTCCTCTTATAGATGCAGAGAGGGGAGGGAAACACGGCCTTAATGGCATTGATTTGATGGCGAAAATTTCGGCCGAAACGCCCGTGGCCTTCCTTCCGTGAGGAAGAAGATGATGACATCATGCGTGACGTCATCGATATTTTTCTTTTATTTCTGTTTATTTGATTTAATTATAACTTCTGTTTTAAGTATCCAAATGACATGAAACAAAATTCTAAATTCTTGAAATTTCAAATACTTTCCATCAGTACCATTTTTGAAAACAAAACAACATATTATATTTTTGAATTTTGGAAATTTGAATAATTCCTTAATAGTCTCTTAATGTGATTTTTAATTCAAAAATTTATAAAACATGGTTATTGGTCAATAAAATTTTAGTGACATTCTAAATATTGAAAACATATTTTTGGAAGTCATTTCATCTTGTTTTCACAATTTATATATTGAAAATATAAATAAAACACTAATAATACCTTAAGGTCATTTTAAAATTTAGAAAATAATAAATTTATGTCATTGTCTAAATAAAATTTCAGAGATATTTCACATGTCATATATTATCTTTGGAGAGCCATTTTAAAACTATTTCACATTTTATAATTTTAGGATATGAAGGATTTACTAATAGTAACTTAATGTTATTTAATTAGTTCATATCAATTAATTAATATTGTTGATCAATAAATTTTAGAATAAAACCACAAGTCATGATATTGTTTTCCAAAACCCTCTTTTATGTTATTATCAAGCAATGCATTTTATTTTCACACCTTCATGTTTAAAACTTGGAATAACAACTAAAAGTTATTATTAATAATTTTATTCTCATCAAATACTTTTGAGGCCTAGAAGTTTATTAAGGGTTATAAATCTTTTGATTTTTGTTTCCATCTACTATTTTCAAGTTAATATTGGAGTTGTTAACATTTTAGGTAAAGGTTTGTTAATAAAAAGATATTCCCTTTATATAATAAATTTATTTTTGAAAAAGGTTTTAGAGTTTAAGGAACAAGGCATAATTGGATTTCTAATTCCAATAAACTTGGTATAGGACCACATATTTCATTTTTGTTTGAGTTTTAATTGTTTTTGGTGACTTGTATTGTCATGAAAACAAAAGTTTCAAATTTTTGTGATTTTTGAGTTTTCCAAAAATCAGGGATGTTACACTCGATCTTTCTCCACTGGGAACCATCGGCGGGGTGTCTCAACTTTCAGTCTTTCTTACGGTCTTCTTTGTGCCATCGCAACAACCTAGCATGCTCTTTGTTTCTAAACAGACATTTCAACCGTGGTATTATAGGAGCATACCACATCACCTTTGCAGGAACCCTCTTACGGGGGGCTTGCCGTCAACATCACCAGGGTCATCTGCTCTGATCTTATACCGAAGTGCAGTGCATACCGGACATTCATCCAAATTCTCGTACTTCTCACCGCGGTAGAGGATGCAGTCATTAATGCATGCATGTATCTTATGCACATCTAATCCTAGTGGGCAGAGAGCTTTCTTTGCTTCGTACGTACTCTCACGCAATTCATTATCCTTTGGAAGCTTCGTCTTCATTAGTTGAAGTAAACTCTCAAATGCCTTGTCAGTCACACCGTTCTGTGCCTTCCATTTCAGCAACTCTAGTGTGGTACCGAGCTTTGTGCTGCCATCTTCGCAATTTGGGTACAACAACTTTTTGTGATCCTGTAACATGTTGTCCAGCTTCAACCTCTCCAATTCACTTTCACAGTCTTCCCTTGCATCAGCAATAACTCGGCCAAGATAATCATCGGGCTCTTCTGATGCCCGTTCTTGATCACCTCCTTCTTCTGCATTGTCTTCCATTGAAGTATCACCGTAGTCAGGGAACAAAGGATCATCTTCTTCTTCTTATTCTTCATTGTCTTCCATCACAGCCCCTCTTTCTCCATGCTTGGTACAACAATTATAGTTGGGCATGAAACCTCTCCGAAGTAGGTGGCCGTGAAGGACTCTCGAGGAAGAGTGCTCCCTGACGTTCCGATAATCAACACATGGGCAACACATAAAGCCATTATCTTTGTTCGCCTGAGCTACAACGAGAAATGCATTTAGGCCTGCCATATACTCAGAAGTACGTCGGTCACTGTATATCCATCGCTGCCATGCATCATCTGCACCGTATAATTAAGTTTATCAAAAAACATTACAATAACAGCTTCAATAGAGAAATGACCACAATACATCGACAAATATAACTTTTTTTTGTATCAATTACAGATGAAAAAGATAAGTTTGCTAACCTCGATCGAAGATACCATTTTCTATAAGCTTATGTGTGGCTCGGGTATTTCGTCGAACACCTCATGTGCATAGTAAAAGAACACACACTAGCACCCACCTCTCCCACTCCTCCAAGCAAAAAAAAAGAGGGAAGGGGGGCTAGGAGTAAGTATATGTAGGGCAAGGGGGCCATTCGTTCCTGTTTGTGGCATGAACCGGCACCAATGCCCTTGCGCGTGCCACGTGGCGTGTGGCAAGGCATTGGTCCCGGTTCATGCCACAAACCGGCATGAATCGGGACCAATCCCCTCAGGCGATTTCTGCTGCCTCAGACGCACAAACCGGGACAAATGCATAGCATTTGTCCCGGATTTTAATGCAACCGGGACTATTGCCTTTTCTAGCTCAGAATGAAAGGTGTTGTTTCCACTAGTGGGTGAAAAGATATGACTTTTGCATGTAGATTGGTTTATGGAGCCGGCTATTTCACATGGGTGAGAGGTGTTATGTGTATGGAACATCCAAGTGTAAGGCATGACAGGAATCAGTGAAATGTGTCATGTCAACTACGTGGAGTTATATGTGTGTATTGTGTCATGTGAATGACGTGGAGTTTGGTGTGCGTACGTGTGGTGGTGGCAGAACGGATGTTAGTGCGGTGTACAACCTTAGTATATATATTAATATATTGTTTTTAAGATGTTCGTTGTAATGAAGTCTACATTGTTAATGTTAATTTTGAAAATATTATTTAAAGATAAGTCTAAATAATGGACTGATAGCTAACACGCATATCATTTATTCTCTAATTTGTACTCGCTAGAATAATATTTTCCGAAGATCGTTGTCATGACATATGAAAGAAAAAAGGAACGTTTTCATACGAGTCCATTAGTCCATATGTACGCACTCCCATTTAGTTTATCAATTGCTTTGTGAATTTTTTTGTGCATTTATAAGAAAAAACAATTAATATGCATATCATATAGAAGATCTTGAGAAATTATTTGGAAACCGAGGCAACATTAAATAATATATAACGAGATTGTGAGAATATATATGCTCTCGTGTTAAAAGTCATGGATCATTAAGTCACATATGAATGGAGCATTTATCATGCACTATCATTGACCTAAAGCGAAAAATAGCCGCATATATGATCAAATTTCACATGTTGCATATGGGGACCATGGTTGCCAATATCTAGAGAAAATATATGCTTTACTTCACTATATGTCAATCACATACGTGGCACATTTATTTAGTGAGAAAAATAAATTATATGTTCATAGGTACATAAGAGAAATCCATTGAGATACATGTCACTCATAGCCAAAACCGATCGAGTTTCTGTGTGCTACATATATGGGAGGTCGGTGGCGACCATGGTTTGAGTCTTCCACTCTAAAAAGAAGGGGCGTGTCATGCATGCATAAAGACATGTGTATGTTATCTCTAGAAAGATTGGAAATGATGGATAGTGCTGCATGTGTTCTTCTTAGCCATCTTCTTGTGTACATATGGAGGTCTCGGACAATTGTTTGCATAGACAGACCAACAAAAAATATTCTCAAAAGAAACAAACAAAAATATCGAGGTAAACTTGATTTTTTTGCTTCTTCTTTAGAAGTTCATAAACACCATGTTGATTATAGTGGATAACCTTTTGTATGGACTGAGAAACTATCAATGTATTAATAGAATTAGAAAAAGTAGGTACATGGCTTAGGATGTATATAAATACACTACCCTACTCCTCGCTGTCCCCATCCTCAAAGATCTAATCCCTCTTGATAGTTCTTAGCCTTCATACTGCTAATGCATACAAAAATGGCACAAATTTATCTATTTTTAAACCATATCTTTAACATAAAATGATAGACATATCACTCTAGAACTACCACTACACTAATATGGAATTTATTTGCAAATCTCCATGTCAGTATTTTTATTGCAGACATTGGACATGAAATCAAGGGAAATCAGGAATAAAAGGAAGAAAAAGACAAAGATCGGAATATCATTGAAGGCTGCCCTTGCAACACTTTTAAGGGTCACGGTACGGTTGGTACCACCCACCGTACCATTGTCAAAAGATCCGTCAGATCAAACCGACCAAAAATCGTCAAAGGGTCGAGAGCCAACTCGCGAAGGAAGTCGCCCAAAAGCATAGTCCATTCGTTGGAACCCCATATAAGGATAAGAAACAGCCCCGAGAGAAGTGCCGCACACCATTCTCTCTCCACCACCATCCTCTCCACGCAACACCATGAAGTGCTGCCGCATCTCCACCACATCATCTCCACCACCACCATTGTATTGTTCCCACATTTAAATAATGCAAGAACACTTGTGTTACTATGCTAGTCCCCTTGCTAGCACCATAGTACAAAGTAAATATAAAGTCAAAATCTATTATCGCATGATCCAGACTTTACAGAAATAACATTACAACTGGCATAGTCTCACAAAGACCAGCATGATAAATAGAATTAAAGCGGAAAACATAGTACAACATTGAGCCTCATCTTATTCATGTGCCACAGCAAAAACATGTTGATTGTATACTCGAGATCCTATGCGAGATCCTCACTCGTCATCGGATCCATCTGCAATATGGAATATGCAACCACACGGGCTCAGTACAATTTATTTTACTGGAAAGTAACCGTATAGTGGATATAAATGGCAAGACTATAACTATATGCATATTAGGCTTAGTGGAGCATTGGCTAAGTTTGCATAAGCAAGTTTTCTCCTATATCTTTTCCTAAATTAAGGAGTGCCACTAATAGAAACGAGGGAAAACTCCTACCCATGTCCACCCATCAAAATTTTGTAAAGAAATTGGCATGATGAGATTCTTTCTTTATTTCCTTGTCCAGTAGCTCATAGTTGTCCATAATCGGGGACACGGCTAAGATATTAGTTTGTCGACTCTACAGAGTGTGTGCACTTTCACCTTTAGACTCAATCAGCCCCAAACATCCTATACACACGGAATGTATTAAGGAAAGGGTAAGATTGAGAGAAGATCTTTCAGAAGAAATTCCTCCACCGTTTGGCTTGACCCGTTCCACCTACACCCTCTACATCTTCTTGTCATGCCTGGTGAGTTCATTCCACATAGTTGATCAAGACAGAGCCCATATGACTGAAGGATTCACTAGAAGCATCAAATCTTAGAATACCATAGTAATCTCTCGGTTCCTAGGTGGCATACCGCAAGAGTACCCCTCTGGGTGAAAGACACCATAAAGATGGCCCCAAGCAGACACTCAACTTTTACCACCATTCAACATCAATCCACCCAGATAGTTCATTAAGCTCAATACTTAGAATTTTCCTCAACATCTAGTGTAAACAATGTAACATCATTGCTAAGCATCTACCAAGATTAATAGCTACAAAGTAACAAGGTAAAAGGGGTGGCTTCAGACTACTAGCTAGTATAATAACATATCACAATATAACCTTGCAAAACTGCCTATCATGCATATTACTCAAAACTCAACTAATGCATATAGGAAATATGTCGTGGGATAATCACGGCAGACGTTACCTGGGGTAACTTACTTTGGGGCAAATCGACTCTGGTGTTTGGGAGAGGGTTTAGCTCAGGGGAAATCATGTTATCAGTCGATCTAGTAGCTCGGGCTGCAATGTCGCCGAGTCTCCGATCTAGGTTTACAACTATCAGCTCTCGTATCCTAAGAATACTCGAATATTGGGTAAAAACTCTTCTCTTCTCTCTGTCCCAGGAGCCGGTTTATATATTACCCGGCTCTCTGGCTTCCTATACAAGACATACCCGGAATCCTACCCGGAAACCGCACGCAACCCTAATTTTCCTAATCGTGACCCCCAAGGTATGGATTACCAGACTTACGTTTCCCCTTGGGCCTTCTAGAAACTCTTCCTCCTTGGGACGGGTCTTGTGCGATTCCCTTCGGGCCGGGTTTCACCAAGGCATGAGCCTACCGGGTTACCATCCCCCCATCAGTAGTCCCCAGAATAGCGTGGGCTTCTCGGGATCAACCATGAAGCGCATGCTATTCTCTGCAAAACAATAAACATTCAAATACATAATATACCGGGTTAGAGTGCTTTGATCGTAGCTAGGCCTGCTCTTTGGGCGGTCCATATAATAACCCGGTTTTTTCCGAGCCAGAGCATCATTTCGTGGGTCAACACTCCAAGGAAACGTGACAAGACCCGGCATTCGTATCACTATCAGCTAATCCGAATAATACGCCCGTAGTCTATCTCAATCTCTATCCCGATATCTCGCAACGGATATTTTGATACTTATCCCCAAATATCCGGGCCAGATAATTTTCTTCTGAAATTTTTTCACTTACCGCCCAAACCTAGGGTTTTTTCCCCTGCACCTATAAATAGGCCCCAGGGGTCAACCCTAATCTCAATGGCCACTTCCCCCATTCTCCTTTCATTCCGCCTCCGCGCCCACGAGCTCAACATCAGGCCCGCGCGCACCAGAGCTGCGCCAACTCCCGCGGGGCCGCCGCCGGTCGCCGCCCACCACCGCCTCCATCCGCGCCGCCGGAGCCCTCAAAACAAGCCGCCGCCGTCAGCGAATCGCCGTCGCCGCGCTCGCCGTCGTCCCGGATCTCCGCCGCCGCGCATCTCCACCAAGGATCCATTCCGGTAAGTTCCTCCATGCACTAGATCTAAAGTTACCTTTCCTCAATCTTGCCCTAGTGCTTTGGATTTCAATCTTACTCCATAGTCATCCGCTTATTTCTCCATTATCTATGCGCACCCTTGCAATTTCCAATCTCAAATTTTTCACCATGTGTTCTTAGCTAGGTCCGTTTCCATATCCTTCGCAAACACTTAGCTGGTTCATCTTTCCTTTTCTCGCTGCGTTAAATAGTTGCACTCTTCAATTTTCTCGACCTTCTCTTACTTGCACTTTATCTTCATTTAGATCTACACTCCATGGCTCCCAAGGCTAACGCTAAGCTGAAGGGTAAAAACCCGGACGGGAAGCAAAAGCCGGGTCAGTCGATTTCCGCCAATTGGGCGAAATCGACTGTCACCAAGGCCAAGCTTGACGAGCTGGCCGAGTCGGGTGTCCTGCCCGCTGAGCCGGACATCCAGTGGAGGACGCCGGGTGATGATATCCGGCCTACACCAGGCCCAGGTGAGGTAGTCATCTTCCTCGAACACGTGATCCGGGGTTTTCGCCCCCCGGGTCACCCTTTCTTCCGAGATCTGCTAGACCACTACAAACTCTGGGTATTCGATATCGGCCCAAACTCCATGTTAAATATCTGCCATTTCATAGTCCTGTGTGAGGCTTATTTGTGCATTCCCCCAAACTTTGCTTTATTCCTAGAATTATTCCAATGCAAACCCTGCCGGGAGAGCACGGACGGGCCCCTCTTAGTTTGTGGGGGGGGTCTCGATTCAGAGACGTAAAATCTCTCTGATGCTGACTCTCAGTCTTCACTCTCATGTGAAGCACTGGCAGAAGACATTTTTCTACTGCCGAGACACATCTTTACCCGGTGAAAAGCCTTTGCCCGGTTTCTCTGATAATACACTTTCTCTCTCTGATAACCTGAACTCTTTTGCATCCGAGGCCGATAGACAGTCTATCAAGCCTCTTCTCCACAAACTCGTTGTGCTTTCAGCCCAAGGGATTATTGGGCTTAACCTGATAAAAACCTGGGTCAGGTGCCGGATCCAGCCAAACAGCGTCCGGCCTAAGCTTATGTGCGATTACTCTAGGCACGTCACCTACTCTCTCCGATACTCGGAGAAAACTTACCCGGCCGCAGATGTAAATAAGATCATGAAGACTTTCTTGGCTGAGAGAGTCGACGTTATCAAGAGCATAGCTGCGCTTGCCCCTTTTACACGCGCTAAGCCGGCTCCTCCAGAAAGAACCGGTTATCACTCTTTATTCTGACTGACATTTCTTATGCATAGATACTAACTCTTATCTCTGTGTTTTTTACTCAGGAAACTGACGCATTCTGGAAGATTGTCACCCCTCCCCCTCTGAAAACTCAGAGGAGGAAGAGGAGGAGGAGGAGCCGACTGATGGCGATGAGGGTAATTCCAGGTCTCTTCTTAATAATTACTTCGTTAGCTTATTGGACCACGATTCTCCTCCTTCCGACAATGTTCCTCATTCACCAGCGCTAGAGGACAAGGACGACACTCAGTCGGAAGAAAGCGAAGCTGAGCCGGAAGTTGAGGTTGGGGCCAAGAGGAGGACCCGGAGGGCTGTTTTCAAGGTGCCTTATTCTTCTATGACCTCCAAGCCATACTCATATGCCAATATGTGCGAACTTAACAAGCATCTAACCAGTTCATCATCTCTGAAGGAATCAACTCCGGCCAAACGACGGGCAACCCGGACATCTCCGGGTGACGATCCCCTTCACCCGGGTATCCTTATGTCACCCGCTCGCCGAGCCGGTACTCCCCCAACTTATAAATCCCATATACCTTGAAAATTTCCATCTCCAAATCACCCCTTAGCCGGACAAATCCGGGTCTCACTTTCCGATTCTTTATCAGCATCTTCCGGGTCCGGCAACGATCTCCCAGCGGACTTCGTCGTGAATACCGGGTAACTCGCTAACCTTATTAGCCAATATACCTTTATTTTCCTTGTCTTCCGTCTATTACTTACTAACTTTTTCCTTTTCTTTCTCAGAGCCAAGGTCACACTTAGTGACCCGGAGGATATGCACATCGATAACCCGGCTATGGAAAACCCGGAGAACGTTATGGAGCCCGCAGCTGGTGATGAAGAAGAAGAAAAGCTGGAAGACCCGATTGACCAAGAAGCCGAGTTTCCCCTACCAACGCATTAGTCGACTGACGCTGATGTCGAGTTTCTGGGCACACAGAGGGGTGCCCCTGCTCCCAACACCCAGGCAACCAGAGTCGACTCGCTGAAGCAGGAAAGGACCCCGCCACCGGGTAACCAGAACCCTAGCTCCTCCAGGCCAAATCTGAGTGGCCTTAACTTTGAAGGGATGCTAGATGAGCTTTTTTCTCTAAAGACCAATGAAAGAGATATTCTCGAATCCCTAGCAGCTGAGCATCAGGTAATTCTATCGATATTATTTACGTACTCATCTAGTCCCCAAGTTCCGGGTGAACTATTCATAGTTTACTCGGTACTTCCATAGCTATATAACCTTCCATACTCGGTTTTTATGCTGCAACCGACTTATATCTCCTTGTCTATTTTTCAGGCTTACGTGACCCGGTCGAAAGAGATGTTGGCGAAAACCAACGAACTCCTCCGAGTTGAAACCAAACTTCGGGAGGAGCTGGAGGTCGAGGTGAAGGACCTTTCCAAGGATTGCAAGAAATACAAGAAAAAGCTCCACCATGCTGAGGGTTTGCTGAAGAAATTATCGACCTCTATCGCCGATACATTCAGCTCCATACTTGGTAAAGGGACTTTGACTTCCTGACTAAGACTCGGATTTCTCATTTGATAAGGTCTATGACCCGGACCTTACCACTTTTCTTTTCTCCTTATTCTACAGGTCCGGGTGACAAGGTTGATGACGAAGATGATATAGAAAAATTGAAGACCTTGAAGGCCATTATCCGGCAATTTTCTGCGGGGACCAAGTGGACCCTTGAAGCCATTAGTTGGCCTGGTGTTTATGGCGGTGTATCCCACATGCTCGATGTGTGCTCAATGGTCCCTTCTTGGATCGACCACTGGAAGCGCTCGGCGTGCCGGGTTGGGGTGATCCGTGGCCTTGCGTTGGCCAAAGCCTACTTTCCCAAGCTTGAGCCGGCAATGCTGGTAAATGGGTTCCCCGAATTCAACACAGACGGCTCTCGATTCTCGGCAAAGGACTTCAAGGCTATCCCTACTTAGATACGTCACTCGGCAACCTTGATAGCCGATAAACTTGACGTGACCAAGCTGACCCCTCCGTACAACGCTGAAGATAAGCCGGTACCTTCTGATTTTCCTGTTCCCTTCGATATGCTAGCCCGGTGGAAGGAGGAAGTTGCCAAGAGGAAGGCCGAGGCCGGCTCTGTGCCAGCGTCATCTACTCCAGTGATCCCTCCTCCAGCTCGCGCTGATACAGTGGTTGATCCGGATACGGAGGCAGGGAAGGCTACCGAAGAAAACACCGAAGAACCGGCTACCAAGACTGCTGCTGAAGACTCGGCTATGGATGCCGAGTGAAGTTTTATGATTTTTCGCTCACAAACACTTATTCGGCCAATAGGCATGGTTGTAATATGCCTGATACAATTATTTGTTTAATAGTGCGCTTGTCCACTTTTTGATACTATTTCCTCGGTTTGTAACACGCTTAAACTTTAATGGCTTTGATGGCCCTTTTGGCCATCCACTTCGATATGCTTTTCTCAATTCTTAAGCTTTTTGCCGCTTTTCTATCTTTCCTCTTTTTCCACATCTATGAGACTCGGTTTCCGGATCTCAGGATTTTTGACTGATTGGATTCTTGCTTCTCAAGTCCCCAAGTCCCCAAGACTCGGATTTTTGGTATTCAAGCTTGATAGCTAAACAGTTTGTTGCTTTTCTCAAATTCCCAAGTCCCCAAGTCCCCAAGACTCGGGTTTTTGGGTTTCAAGCTCAATAACTAAACAGTTTGTTGCTTTTATCAAATTCCCAAGTCTCCAAGACCCAAATTTCCGAGTCTAGGGCTTTGTAGTTTTTAAGAAAAAGCTGCATGTTTTTGCCAGGGCCCAAACTATATAGCTACCCATATAAATTTTGAAGCTATGCTTAATACATTGTGAGTTTCCGGCTGTAGCCTTTTACTCAGCATAGCTTATGGTTTGGATGACCCTTTTGATCCTCTTTGTTGTAAGCCGGCTTTCGCGTGGATATTTAGTGCTGCTATAACTGTATAAAAACAGGGTCAGGCAAGTCCCAGTGGGCATCATGACTGATTGTGATTATACGTTAGCAAGACACGCCACATTATTGCGAGTCACATCAAGCTTAAACAAGAGAAATCAAGAAAGTTTGGCTCTATTGTCTAGTTATAAGATTGTAACCGTAATTATTTCAAGTAAACGGTCCTCATAACTTAATGGCATCGTGGCCTGTTCTTGAGATTATAGATGTGCTATTCAAGCAATCGGTCCCCAAGACCTATATATGCAATCTATGAAATTTTAAACCTAGTGCGTTATACAACTAAACAATAAATACTTACCTGATATGGAATAAAGTAAAGCAGAAAAATTAAGAACAAACTAACAGAAAGAAATAAAAAGGAAACAATATCATAGTTTTACCATCTCTTTATTGATATGAGAAAGGTTAGGTCAGCAAGCCGCCTCATTAAAAACCCTCCAGTCCCCTTAGGTACCCTGGATAGGAAAAGAGTGCGTCTGAAACCTGCTGCCTGTTACATCGTGCAATTTAACTTGTGAACCTAGCCTATGCTAAGTGTAGTAGGGACATAGTTGAGCCACGTTCCATGGTGTTTCCTGCTCTTGCATAGATGAAGTGGTATGGGTGGTGTCATTGACAGTATCCGATTCTTCCCTTGCATCTATTAAGTAGTATGATCCATTGTGCAAATTCCGGCTTATGACGAACGTGCCTTCCCATGGTGGAGATAACTTGTGCTTTCCTTCCTTTGACTGTACTAGGCGTAATACCAGGTCTCCTTCCTGGAAGACCCGAGTTTTGACTCGCCGACTGTGGTATCGCCTCAACCCACGCTCCAGCAGCTCTGAGGCACGGGACTCGTAGCCGTGGTTTCAACCCACGAAGCAACTCCTGGTTTGCCCTCTCCACCTGTCCATTAGCTTGTGGATTGGCTACTGAGGCTACGTCAAGGCGGATGCCATTGTTCCCACAAAACTTCTCCATCTCGCCTAAGGACATGTTGGTTCTGTTATCTGTTATTATGCTATGAGGGTATCCAAACCGATAGATGATCATTTTCAGGAACTTGACTGCTGTGACTACTTCACAATTGGTGACTGACATAACTTCAACCCACTTAGTGAACTTATCAATAGCCACCAAAAGATGAGTCTTTTTGCAAGGCGACATGTGAAAGGGGCACACCATATCCATACCCCACACTGCAAATGGCCAGGTCAACGGGCTTGTTCGCAACTCCATAGCCGGCACATGGGTTTGGCGGGCATACCTTTGACATCCATCACACCTTGCCACCAAGCGCTCTGCGTCCTCCAAAGCCGTGAGCCAGAAGAAACCATGTCGATATGCTTTAGCCACAAGGGATCTTGTGGAGGCATAATGCCCACAATCACCTTCATGGATCTCCCTCAAAATCTGTCGGCCCACCTCTGGTGTCACACAACGCAAAATAAGTCACAACCTGCCACTACATCAATGATCTGGTCTATTTTCGGAAGGGAAAATGGATCTTTTGGGCAATGCTTGTTGATACTCGTATAGTCGATGCACATCCTGCACTCATTGTTCTTTTTCAGCACTAGAATCGGATTTGCCAACCATTCCGGCTGAAAAACCTCCATAATAAAGCCGGCTGCAAGTAGCCGAGCTATCTCCGCTCCTATAGCCTTTCTCCTTTCCTCATTCATTTTTCTCAGACCGTGCTTCACAGGCCGGGACCTGGGATCAATGTGCAAACTGTGCTCAGCTAACTCGGTCGGGATACCTGGTATGTCGCTGGGCGTCCAAGCGAAAACGTCCTGATTCTCGCGAATAAACTCGATAACTGCTTCTTCCTGCTTGTTGTCTAAGTTGGAACCTATGGCAAATTGTTTGGAGGGATCACCCTCGACAAAAGCCACCATCTTGGTGTCCTAGGACGCTTTAAACTTTGCTCTCTCGTCCTCCGTATTCGGTCTCTTCAAAGCAGTTCTATCTTCCGGGTCTACTTGAGACCGGTAATTCTTGAGCTCTTCCTTCCTGCAAGCCTATTCTGCCATTGCCGCATCTCCTTCGTCACATTCTGCTGCCACAGCCCAGTTCCCATGTATAGTGATAGTCTGCTTAGGACCCTGGATCTTTAGCTGTAAGTATACGTAACACGGCCTGGCCATGAACTTGGCGTAAGACGGCCTTCCGAACAGCGCGTGATAACGACTGCACAATTTTACCACCTCAAACGTGTCGCACCCCGGTTTCTAGAGGATACTCCTCGCACGAACTGGAAGTCAGGTGCTTGGATTATGGGGCATACCTGCTCCCACGTCCCAGCTTCCTGGTAGGCCTGCGCTTATGCGCGACAACACAAGCCCTGCTCCCACCGTCGAAGTAAACTATCCGCTAGGAACCTAAGGCACTACTGTCGACGTACTTCATATTCAAACACGCACTGTACGTCAACAGCTTTGAACGAAATGATAGCACAAACTGTCTCTAAGACACAAAAGAATGAAATAAGTTTGCAAATAGCCTTCACTAAGGCAGAGATAGCAAAACACTCATCCAGAGGACACATGTCCCAACATATCATCCATTACATCAGCGGAAGCAATCAAATGGGTCTGAGTACAGACAAAACCAAGGCTTAAGAAGCCGGAGAAAATAACGAAAAACGAAGCCCATCCACGTAGGTCCTGGATCCTGCCCGGGGTCCAGCCAACTACTCGTCTGCAGTGTCGTCGAACTCCACAAAGTAGCCATCCTGGGGATCATCGTAGCCGTAGTCGTACTCTGCGTAAACCACAGCCCCAACGGGGTCAGTACATCCAAGTACTGGCAAGCAAGACTCACACTTCATCAAGGAATTACTCGTCAACACAAGCTTTGATGCTTGGGATCAACGGAAGGAGATAGGTATTATAAAAGCTGCAGCGGGCTGCTCTAACCAACTACAGAAGATACTAATAGTTCCGGCTAATAGAAAAGGTAAGATCGAGGAATTGTAACCAACTGAAAGATAACTTCAAACAAACCCATCCTGGATCTCGCCCCTTATCCGAAGAAGCAATCCGAGAATAACTCAACCGTTATAATAAGGTGAATCAAGTTATTGTGTGAATAACCTATTACTAGTCAAGTTATTAGCCATTGGGTGAAACATGATTGTTATTATGTTTAAGTTGTCCTGAGTACTTGTTAGCCAGTACTTTCACCAAGTAATCCATAACCGCGGAAAACACGGCTTCTCGAGAAGATTTATCCCTGCAGGGGTGCACCATAGTAACCGTACACGTAAGAATATCCCGCCAGATGGGAATCAAACCCACCAAGCGAGACACTCAACACAACCAACTGTTCTTCGCATCAAGCCCAAAGCACCGCGTGCTGTGCGTGCGCGGCTAATCGAGCCCCCCGAAGAAAAGGAGGACCCTCATAGCACTGGAAGACCACGCCGCCCTAAATGCCGACTACAAAAGTTCCACCCTGGCCTCGGGTTCGTACCTGCATATGATGCAGCAAATGGAAAGCCCGAACTAGTACGGCGATTTGGACGAGATGCGAATCGAGTCAAGTTGAGGGGGGCGCCCATACTCGCTTCCCACATGCGGGTAGTGCGCTCATCATGGATCAGTAGACAAGACCCTTTTCCTATTAGGGTCGACACTAGCAGGCCTCAAAACCACAAAGGGCCTCCTGCCGGTGCCTTATCATCAAATTATTATTAACAGCAGCATTAACAGGATTGATTGATTAACATCGAGCCCTCGGAACGGTAACAGATAATAATAGCACGATAATAAAAGAAGTAACCGTCAACAGGCTCGAGCAAAAGCAACCCTAAGCATGCTAGATAAGAACAGGCACAAACAAAGGCTGTGGGTATGGAGGTGAGGCAATATCATTGGTTCAGGGAATCATGTGATGGGTTCGGAGAATAGCAACGATACATAGGGCTAGCAATAGTAGACAACAGAATAGTATCGACAACAAGTGTGGAAGAGAACTCGATGATTCATGTGAGTGATAACTTGCCTGGCAGCTCAGTCTCGTACTGGGCTAGGTCCTGAGTAGTGGTGTCGTAAGGCTCGTCGGTACCAACGTCGTCGTCTAACCGAGAAGAAGCAAAACAACAACGAAGGAAGACGGCAATCAATACATGGCATATGTGCACAAACATGGGATGATGCATGTCATGTTCAATAGATGCACCAAAGTAAACTACTTGATATGAAACACAAGTTTAAATGGATTCCATATGCAAAGATTGCATATGGAAGCCCATGTTTTAGAGTTGAATTAATTGTTCTATCACTAAGCATCAGGTGTTGGTGAGTTAGCATGATGCATGCATGATGAATAACAAGAAGATAACAATTTAAATGCAATTGGAATGATAGTTAACCATTTTAGAAAACATTAACAAGTTTGGAAATTATTGTTACTTAATGGCATTAAACAAGTAGTGATTGTTTTCATCAAGTTAAAAGGTGCAAAACAAATAACAAAGTTGATATTTGAAAAGGTTAGCAAATTTTAGTTGGATTACATGTTTCACATTTTGAAATTGGACTTTGGATTATGTAATTATGAATTAAACAATATTACACAATTTTTAATTGCATTAAACAAGATTTAAATTGTTTAGGCAATTTAAATTATTCAAACCAGAAAACAAAATTTATATTTGGAAAGTACATGAAAAGTTGATTGAAAACCATATTTGGTTTGTGAAATTTGGAATTTTTATGAACAAGTTATGAATTTTGCAAATTTAAGCGAATTTGACAAGAATTCAAATTTTGCACCAATTTAAAATATTCAAAACAGTAAACAAATTTTATATTTGGATAGAACATTTAATTTGGTATTGAAAACATATCAAAATTGTTGGATTTGGATTTAGGATGATTTAGTTATGCAATTTACAAAATATAGGGCAAATCTGCCATTTTTATGGATCTAGGGACTTAGAAATAAATTTTTCCAGGGGCTAGAAATAAGGGCCAGGGGCTTAGGTGTGATTTGCTAAACATTCCAGTACCAAACTATTGCAAAAATAAAACTTGTTTTATTTTGGGAGAGAGGGGACTTGATCCCTCCACCTCCTAGTTGAAGCAAAGGAACCCAACCACTAGGCTAATGCGGTTTGTGTTGGTGGGATTGCACCTCTGAACAGGTTAAGGAGTTGGGTGCGGGCTGTACCGAATTAAAACAGAAAAAGGTGTGGGGGATGGGAATCGAACCCGCAACCTGGGGCTTGAGCGCTGTGGGCTGCGACCAGATGGGCTGCGCTGCGGTTCGTTGAAGGATGAGGGCGCTCGTTGGTTTTATCCCTGCCAACCGAGATGGTCTCTGAACCTGCAAGCGTACGTGCTGCAGCAGGTTACAGACATGACGAACAGAGGCACCCGAGTGATCTTCACGGAAGCAATTGATGACCAAATCACAGGGGAATGGAGAGGGGAGGAGTGGGAATGGAAACAAGAGGTTACCGGCTTCGCGTCGGGGTACTCGGGACGGCCGGAGACGGGCGGACGCGGCGGCGAGGTGCGCCGGCGGCCGGCGGCCGTGGCACAGAACAGAGGATGGATCTCTTCCTCGAGGCGGCGGCTGAGGGGAGAAAGGGAGGGGGAGAGGCGTCTAGGGTTAGGGTTGGCTCGGGAGGGAGAGAGGGGGAGATATAGAGGAGGGGGAGGTGGATCGAGTGGTGGAGGGGGACGCTCCTGTCGCTGTCCATGGCGTCACCCTCGTGTACGGAGGTAGGAGATGGGGTATCGGGCCAACCAGGTGGGCTGGGCCTTCTCCCCCCACCTGATTGAAACGTTGTGCTCCTTTTTTTTCTTCTTCTTCTTTTTTTTGTATAAGAGATGTGCTGTTTTTTTTTTGTAGCAAATGCTTTTAGATAAAAAGGATAGGTTTTTGAGTAGATAAAAATTTGGAAAAAATTTGTATAAGCTTATTAGGTGAAAAGTAACCACTTGGCACTTTTGGTTTTCAAAATTACAAATGTTTGATTGCTGTTCCAAAATTGAACCAAAATAGTTGAAATTTTGCCATAGCACTTAATATTTAGAAAATAAGTTATTTTCAATAGGGTTTCCCCTATGGTTCAGAATGTTTTGAAGAATACCAAATTGTGATCACTTCATGGATTCAAAAATTTGATGATTTGAGAATTGTTTTGAGTTTTAGAATTGATTTGAAATTAAGGGATTAAGGTGATTGATTGAAATAAGCAACAATTTAAAAGGTGAATTATAATGGATTGCTTGGAACCAAAAGAGGTTTTTAGTTTGCACTTCTTTATTTGAAAGGTTGTAACAGACAAGTGTGAAAACAGAAGTTGATAACAAGTTTAAATTTCATATGAAAACAATGCAAACAGAAATAAATATGAGGATGATGATATGATGCATTGCTTAAATAAAAACAACAGGTAAAACAACTAAGGGTTTTCATACTTGGATGTTACAAAACGCCCCCCCTTGAAGGAATCGCGCCCCGAGATTCCCTACTGAGAAATGAACAGGTCCGGATACTTCTTGCGAAGATCCTCTTCGGTCTCCCACGTTGCCTCTTTATCAGAATGATGCGACCATTGGACTTTCAAGAACTTGGTGCTCTTGTTGCGAGTCTTACGCTCGGTCTCATCGAGAATTCGAATAGGGTGCTCCTCATAAGATAGATCATCTTGCAGTTCGATAGAATCATGATCAACTGCACGATCTGGATCCTTGAAGCACTTCTTGAGTTGTGACACGTGGAACACATCGTGCACCTTGGATAGTTTTTCTGGAAGTTCAAGACGATAAGCATTCTCTGCACGTCTTGAGAGGATGTTGAAAGGCCAATGTATCTTGGTGCAAGCTTTCCTTTCACACCAAAACGATGAGTGCCTCTGAGGGGAGTTACACGGAGATATGCCTTATCACCAGGTGCATAGACCATATCCCTGTGCTTGCTATCATAATAGCTCTTCTGACGAGATTGAGCAATCCTGAGATTGTCACGAATGATACGAACTTTCTCCTCGGCTTCCTTAACAATGTCAGGGCCTAAAAGTGAACGTTCACCAGCTCCAGACCAATTGATTGGACTCCTGCATCTGCGACCATACAGTGCCTCAAACGGTGCCATGCCTAGGCTTGCCTGGTAGCTGTTGTTGTAGGAGAATTCAGCATATGGAAGGCAATCCTCCCATTTCATGCCAAAGGAGAGACCACATGCTCTGAGCATATCCTCGAGAATCTGATTGACTCTTTCGACTTGCCCCTGAGACTGAGGGTGGTAAGCTGTGCTGAACAGAAGTTTAGTGCCCAATGCTTCTTGAAAGCTTTTCCAGAAATGAGAAGTGAAGATACTTCCACGGTCTGAGCTTATTTCCAATGGAACACCATGAAGGGGAACAACCTTTGCTGTGTAGAGCTCTGCTAACTGGCTAGCTGAGATAGTTTCCTTTACAGCATAGAAGTGAGCAACCTTAGTGAGACGATCAATAACAACGAAGATCGCATCGTTGCCCTTCTTGGACTTTGGAAACCCAGTAACGAAGTCCATTTCAATCATGTCCCACTTCCACTCAGGAATTTTCAGAGGTTGGAGTAGACCTGCTGTCTTCTGATGGACTGCCTTAACACGTTGACAAACGTCGCATTCAGAAACGTATTGAGCAATTTCACGTTTCATGCCAGGCCACCAATACAGAGTCTTGAGATCCTGGTACATCTTTGTACTTCCAGGGTGAATGGATAGAGGAGTTTCATGAGCCTCCTTGAGAATGATATCCTTGAGACTTTGAACCTGAGGAACTGCAATGCGTCCTTCAAAGAACACAGTTCCTTTGTCATCAATAGAGAAGGACTTGAACTTATCACTGCCCTCTTTGATTTGCTCTACCATCTTCTTGATTTCATTATCACGAAGTTGTTCAGAACGAATCTTGTCCTCGAGAGTTGGACTGGCTGTCAAGCTAGCAAGATAGCCTTGAGGAACAAGACCAAGGTTCAGCTTCTGGAATTCTTCATGAAGTGGAGGTTGGCTTTCCATGATCATGAGATTATTGCAATAGGATTTGCGACTGAGAGCATCGGCCATAACATTAGCCTTGCCTGGAGTGTAAGAAATGGTGAGATCAAAGTCTTTAATCTTCTCAATCCATCTCCTTGCCTGAGGTTCAGATCTGGCTGAGTGAAGATGTATTTAAGACTCTTGTGATCGGAAAAGATTTCAGTTTTGTTACCCAACAAGTATTGTCTCCATTTCTTGAGGGCAAACACAACTGCTGCAAGTTCAAGATCATGTGTGGGATAGTTTTGCTCATGTGGGTTCAACTGACGTGAAGCATAAGCGACAACTTGACGTTCTTGCATAAGAACTGCTCCTAGACCTTGAAGAGATGCATCGCAGAATATCTGGAAAGGTTTGGTAGTATCTGGGCCAACCAGAACTGGGGTGGAAGTGAGCTTAGTCTTGAGGAGGTTGAAACTCTCATCACATTGTGGAGTCCAAACGAACTTTTTGTCCTTCTTTGTGAGATCAGTGAGAGGTTTGGCAATCTTGGAAAAGTTTTGGACGAAACGACGGCAATAGCTAGCCAAGCCAAGAAAGCTTCTAACTTGCTTCACCGTCTTAGGGGGTTTCCAATCAACAATTGCCTTAACCTTTTCCGGGTCAATGGCTATGCCTTTGGCAGAGATGATATGACCAAGATATGCAACTTCTGGAATCCAGAACTCACATTTGGAGTATTTGGCATATAGACGATGCTCGCGGAGTTTCATGAGAGTGAGACGAAGATGTTCTCCATGCTCCTCCTCGGATTTTGAGTAGACTAGGATGTCATCAAGATATACCACAACGAACTTGTCGAGGTATTCATGGAAGACAGAATTCATCAGTCGAGAGAAGGTCGCCGGTGCATTGGTGAGACCAAAGGACATGACGGTGTATTCATATAGACCGTAGCGAGTGGTGAAAGCTGTCTTAGGAATATCTTCCTTTCTGATCTTTATCTGATGGTAACCCATCCTCAAGTCCAACTTTGAGAATATTGAGGCTCCAGCAAGTTGATCAAAAAGATCATCGATACGAGGAAGTGGATACTTGTTCTTGATGGTTTTCTCGTTGAGAGGACGATAGTCAACCACGAGTCTCTTAGTTTGATCCTTCTTGGCAACAAACAGAGTTGGGCAACCCCAAGCGGAGGAACTAGGCTGAATGAAACCTTTGTCCATATACATATCGATTTGCTCCTTCAACAATTTCAGTTCAGGAGGAGCTATCTTATATGGATGCTTAGAGATTGGAGCAGTACCTGGCTCTAGCTCGATCACGAACTCAACTGCTCTGTCCGGAGGCATCCCTGGCAACTCTTCTGGAAAGACGTCAGGGAATTCACAAACCACCGGAACATTCTCAAGCAGAGGTAGAGGTTTAGCATCCAGGGTGTACAGCTGAACAGAACTTGATTCCTTCGGAGAATAGACTATCTGGCCGGAAGGGTGGAACAGAGTTATTGACTTCTTAGCACAGTCAATTGTAGCTTTATTGGCCTTCAACCAATCCATGCCAAGGATGACATCAATGTCTGAATTTCCAAGCAGGATGAGGGAAGCAAGGAATATGTGACCTCCAATTAAGATCTGATTCTCATGACTGATCTTGGAAGTTTGCATAGTTGCTCCAGGGGAGTTTACTACTAGCGGGGAACCCAAACCAACAAAAGGTAGTTTAACTGCTGTAGCAAAGATCTTTGACACGAACGAATGCGATGCTCCGGTATCAAACAACACTTTAGCTGGGTTAGAGTTTACGGGTAATGTACCGAGAACAACGTCGGCAGATTCCTCAGCTGTGTCAACCTTGACGTGGTTCACCCTTGCGGTCCTCCCAACAGGCCTGTTGTTGGCGTTGAAGGCCTTATGCGGAGGAGCGCGGACCATCGCCTGGTTGGTGTTGGGGCGAGGTGGTTGAGAAGGCAGCATCCTCTGAGTGCACTTGTCTGCGTAGTGCCCAGTCTCCTTGCACTTGAAGCAAGTGACGACACGCGGAGGATCTGGCCTTGGCTGCGCCACTGGAAACCTCTGCCCATGCATCTGAGCTGGGTTGGGTGGGCGGGGACCAAAGCCTGGAGAAGCTTGGGCATTTGGAGCCCTAGTGACAGCACTGTTTGGCACCCAGATGCGGCGCTTCTGCGGAGGGGTGGTCATGTTGGAGGAGGAACCACCCTCACGCGAGTGCTTGCGCGACTCTTCGAACGCCTTGCGCCCATTCTCCTCATTGAGCGCGGTGTTCACGAGCTCTACGAAGTCCTTGCACTTGATGTTTGTGAGAGCGTACTTCAGTTCCGGGTTAAAACCTCGGCGGAACCTTGCCATCTTCTTGGTCT
Source organism: Alopecurus myosuroides (assembly GCA_028641055.1). Taxonomy (NCBI): domain Eukaryota; kingdom Viridiplantae; phylum Streptophyta; class Magnoliopsida; order Poales; family Poaceae; genus Alopecurus; species Alopecurus myosuroides. The sequence goes on from CM054057.1 coordinate 540,282,217, forward strand.
CAGTAGACACCTCGTCTCCAGCATACCGAGCGAGGCGATTGAACTCGTTCTGGTAGCCGATGACGTCGAGCTTGCCCTGCTTCAGCGAGCAAAACTCTTCACGCATCCTCTCCATGAGACCATCGGGGATGTGGTACTTCAGGAAGGCATCCTTGAAGCAACCCCAAGTGATAGGATAGCCAGCTCTCATAGCCTGGTAGTTCTCCCACCACGAGGCTGCCTGACCCTTCAGTAGGTAAGCAGCATAGTTGACCTTGTCCTCTTCCGCAACATGAGCAATCTCCAGGGCTCTTGCTACGTCACGGATCCAGTCATCAGCATCCAGCGGCTCGCGTGTTGCCACGAAAGCCTTGGGACCCACACTGAGGAAGTCCTTGATGGTGACCCTTGGAGCAGTCTGGTGGTGGTTGTTCTGGGTTCTGAACCTGGACCATCTGAGCCATGACCTGAGTCATCTGAGTCAAGAGCTCAGCGATCGGCGGTGGCTCAGGCGTGTTCCTTGTTGGAGGCATCCTGAACAGAAATGCATTTTAGCACAACAATAGGAAGGGATAAACTCAGCAACCGAAAGAGAGATTATTCCGACGCATGAATAGATAACCAACAGGTACATCATGAGTTCAAATACATCAGAATATCCAACAGACCAATACATGGTTCGAAAACGAAAGGATAAACTAGACACAGCTAGTAATGGATACAACGGTACTCAGTGATGAGCATGGGAGTACACCTTGTGAGTAGACGCCGGTAGAAGAGTTTGAAGTGGAAAACCACAACAAGATTCAATGGACGATAGGTTCTTGAGAGAAAGCATGATATTGAAGCAACACCGGGAAAACGGGACCAAAACCCTGAGGTACTAAGGAGAACCCAAAACTCGTGAAATCCTAACTTGAAAGTTTAGGTGAGAACAGAAAACAACGTTGCACTTCCTTACCAGAAAAGGGTGGGTGGGTGGGGAAAGAAGAAAAATGGCAGAATTCCTACTCTCACGTTTCATTTTCCTATATAGCTACAAAATAGTTTCTAGACTCAACTGCGACCAGTAAAAAGGGATCCTACAGGCAGACAGGCTCTGATACCATTTGTCGCACCCGGTTTCTAGAGGATACTCCTCGCACGAACTGGAAGTCAGGTGCTTGGATTATGGGGCATACATGCTCCCACGTCCCAGCTTCCTGGTAGGCCTGCGCTTATGCGCGACAACACAAGCCCTGCTCCCACCGTCGAAGTAAACTATCCGCTAGGAACCTAAGGCACTACTGTCGACGTACTTCATATTCAAACACGCACTGTACGTCAACAGCTTTGAACGAAATGATAGCACAAACTGTCTCTAAGACACAAAAGAATGAAATAAGTTTGCAAATAGCCTTCACTAAGGCAGAGATAGCAAAACACTCATCCAGAGGACACATGTCCCAACATATCATCCATTACATCAGCGGAAGCAATCAAATGGGTCTGAGTACAGACAAAACCAAGGCTTAAGAAGCCGGAGAAAATAACGAAAAACGAAGCCCATCCACGTAGGTCCTGGATCCTGCCCGGGGTCCAGCCAACTACTCGTCTGCAGTGTCGTCGAACTCCACAAAGTAGCCATCCTGGGGATCATCGTAGCCGTAGTCGTACTCTGCGTAAACCACAGCCCCAACGGGGTCAGTACATCCAAGTACTGGCAAGCAAGACTCACACTTCATCAAGGAATTACTCGTCAACACAAGCTTTGATGCTTGGGATCAACGGAAGGAGATAGGTATTATAAAAGCTGCAGCGGGCTGCTCTAACCAACTACAGAAGATACTAATAGTTCCGGCTAATAGAAAAGGTAAGATCGAGGAATTGTAACCAACTGAAAGATAACTTCAAACAAACCCATCCTGGATCTCGCCCCTTATCCGAAGAAGCAATCCGAGAATAACTACACCGTTATAATAAGGTGAATCAAGTTATTGTGTGAATAACCTATTACTAGTCAAGTTATTAGCCATTGGGTGAAACATGATTGTTATTATGTTTAAGTTGTCCTGAGTACTTGTTAGCCAGTACTTTCACCAAGTAATCCATAACCGCGGAAAACACGGCTTCTCGAGAAGATTTATCCCTGCAGGGGTGCACCATAGTAACCGTACACGTAAGAATATCCCGCCAGATGGGAATCAAACCCACCAAGCGAGACACTCAACACAACCAACTGTTCTTCGCATCAAGCCCAAAGCACCGCGTGCTGTGCGTGCGCGGCTAATCGAGCCCCCCGAAGAAAAGGAGGACCCTCATAGCACTGGAAGACCACGCCGCCCTAAATGCCGACTACAAAAGTTCCACCCTGGCCTCGGGTTCGTACCTGCATATGATGCAGCAAATGGAAAGCCCGAACTAGTACGGCGATTTGGACGAGATGCGAATCGAGTCAAGTTGAGGGGGGCGCCCATACTCGCTTCCCACATGCGGGTAGTGCGCTCATCATGGATCAGTAGACAAGACCCTTTTCCTATTAGGGTCGACACTAGCAGGCCTCAAAACCACAAAGGGCCTCCTGCCGGTGCCTTATCATCAAATTATTATTAACAGCAGCATTAACAGGATTGATTGATTAACATCGAGCCCTCGGAACGGTAACAGATAATAATAGCACGATAATAAAAGAAGTAACCGTCAACAGGCTCGAGCAAAAGCAACCCTAAGCATGCTAGATAAGAACAGGCACAAACAAAGGCTGTGGGTATGGAGGTGAGGCAATATCATTGGTTCAGGGAATCATGTGATGGGTTCGGAGAATAGCAACGATACATAGGGCTAGCAATAGTAGACAACAGAATAGTATCGACAACAAGTGTGGAAGAGAACTCGATGATTCATGTGAGTGATAACTTGCCTGGCAGCTCAGTCTCGTACTGGGCTAGGTCCTGAGTAGTGGTGTCGTAAGGCTCGTCGGTACCAACGTCGTCGTCTAACCGAGAAGAAGCAAAACAACAACGAAGGAAGACGGCAATCAATACATGGCATATGTGCACAAACATGGGATGATGCATGTCATGTTCAATAGATGCACCAAAGTAAACTACTTGATATGAAACACAAGTTTAAATGGATTCCATATGCAAAGATTGCATATGGAAGCCCATGTTTTAGAGTTGAATTAATTGTTCTATCACTAAGCATCAGGTGTTGGTGAGTTAGCATGATGCATGCATGATGAATAACAAGAAGATAACAATTTAAATGCAATTGGAATGATAGTTAACCATTTTAGAAAACATTAACAAGTTTGGAAATTATTGTTACTTAATGGCATTAAACAAGTAGTGATTGTTTTCATCAAGTTAAAAGGTGCAAAACAAATAACAAAGTTGATATTTGAAAAGGTTAGCAAATTTTAGTTGGATTACATGTTTCACATTTTGAAATTGGACTTTGGATTATGTAATTATGAATTAAACAATATTACACAATTTTTAATTGCATTAAACAAGATTTAAATTGTTTAGGCAATTTAAATTATTCAAACCAGAAAACAAAATTTATATTTGGAAAGTACATGAAAAGTTGATTGAAAAACATATTTGGTTTGTGAAATTTGGAATTTTTATGAACAAGTTATGAATTTTGCAAATTTAAGGAATTGACAAGAATTCAAATTTTGCACCAATTTAAAATATTCAAAACAGTAAACAAATTTTATATTTGGATAGAACATTTAATTTGGTATTGAAAACATATCAAAATTGTTGGATTTGGATTTAGGATGATTTAGTTATGCAATTTACAAAATATAGGGCAAATCTGCCATTTTTATGGATCTAGGGACTTAGAAATAAATTTTTCCAGGGGCTAGAAATAAGGGCCAGGGGCTTAGGTGTGATTTGCTAAACATTCCAGTACCAAACTATTGCAAAAATAAAACTTGTTTTATTTTGGGAGAGAGGGGACTTGATCCCTCCACCTCCTAGTTGAAGCAAAGGAACCCAACCACTAGGCTAATGCGGTTTGTGTTGGTGGGATTGCACCTCTGAACAGGTTAAGGAGTTGGGTGCGGGCTGTACCGAATTAAAACAGAAAAAGGTGTGGGGGATGGGAATCGAACCCGCAACCTGGGGCTTGAGCGCTGTGGGCTGCGACCAGATGGGCTGCGCTGCGGTTCGTTGAAGGATGAGGGCGCTCGTTGGTTTTATCCCTGCCAACCGAGATGGTCTCTGAACCTGCAAGCGTACGTGCTGCAGCAGGTTACAGACATGACGAACAGAGGCACCCGAGTGATCTTCACGGAAGCAATTGATGACCAAATCACAGGGGAATGGAGAGGGGAGGAGTGGGAATGGAAACAAGAGGTTACCGGCTTCGCGTCGGGGTACTCGGGACGGCCGGAGACGGGCGGACGCGGCGGCGAGGTGCGCCGGCGGCCGGCGGCCGTGGCACAGAACAGAGGATGGATCTCTTCCTCGAGGCGGCGGCTGAGGGGAGAAAGGGAGGGGGAGAGGCGTCTAGGGTTAGGGTTGGCTCGGGAGGGAGAGAGGGGAGATATAGAGGAGGGGGAGGGGATCGAGTGGTGGAGGGGGACGCTCCTGTCGCTGTCCATGGCGTCACCCTCGTGTACGGAGGTAGGAGATGGGTATCGGGCCAACCAGGTGGGCTGGGCCTTCTCCCCCCACCTGATTGAAACGTTGTGCTCCTTTTTTTTCTTCTTCTTCTTTTTTTTGTATAAGAGATGTGCTGTTTTTTTTTTGTAGCAAATGCTTTTAGATAAAAAGGATAGGTTTTTGAGTAGATAAAAATTTGGAAAAAATTTGTATAAGCTTATTAGGTGAAAAGTAACCACTTGGCACTTTTGGTTTTCAAAATTACAAATGTTTGATTGCTGTTCCAAAATTGAACCAAAATAGTTGAAATTTTGCCATAGCACTTAATATTTAGAAAATAAGTTATTTTCAATAGGGTTTCCCCTATGGTTCAGAATGTTTTGAAGAATACCAAATTGTGATCACTTCATGGATTCAAAAATTTGATGATTTGAGAATTGTTTTGAGTTTTAGAATTGATTTGAAATTAAGGGATTAAGGTGATTGATTGAAATAAGCAACAATTTAAAAGGTGAATTATAATGGATTGCTTGGAACCAAAAGAGGTTTTTAGTTTGCACTTCTTTATTTGAAAGGTTGTAACAGACAAGTGTGAAAACAGAAGTTGATAACAAGTTTAAATTTCATATGAAAACAATGCAAACAGAAATAAATATGAGGATGATGATATGATGCATTGCTTAAATAAAAACAACAGGTAAAACAACTAAGGGTTTTCATACTTGGATGTTACAAAACGTGAGCCATTCCACTCGGAAATTATCCTTGGATTCTCCAAAAGCGACTTCTAGTGTTATCTTTCCTTCAGGGCACGCTGAGTGACCCGGCACAATTCCATGGAAAACCGTGGAACGTTTCTGCAGCTGAGACTCCTTGAGCCCCATGCGTAGAAAGGTTTCCCAATATAAAATATTGATGCTACTTCCACCATCCATCAAAACCTTTTTCAGATCGTAACCATTGACCTGTGGTGCAACCACCAAAGCTAACACACCTGGATGTTCTATTGTTTCTGGGTGATCCCTTCTGCTCCATGTTACCTCTTGATCTGACCATCTCAGGTATCTCGGAACACCTGAAGAAACCGAATTTACGACCCTTTTAAGTATCTTTCTATCTTTGTTGGAAGTCCCGGTAGTGTGAACGTGGTACTGTCCTAACTGTTTTGGATTGGCTTGGAAGCCCCCAGCGCCTCCTTGATTATTACCCGGATTGCCACCTCCTGCGTTGCCAGCGGGGGGTGGCCCGTTGCCCGGGTTTCCACCCGGACCCGGTCCTCCTCCCCGGCCTGCACCTCGCAGGGCCTTATGTATTTCCTCGTTCTTCCATCTCTGTAAGTCCACACACTACTCCAATGAATGATTAGCTGGCCGGCCATTCCTGCTATGACGCGAACAGGGCATCCGGAAGGCCTCTATATGGTTAGCCGGCCTTGGTGGTCCTTGGTAATTTCCTCCATTGAAGTTTCCTCCGTTGAAATTTCCCTCTGCCCTGGGTCTCACAAACCCGGCTTCTGTATTAGCAACAAACTCGGAATTTCCTTCGTATGGGCGCTTGTGCTGGTTATTTCCATTATTTCCTCCGTTATTACCCGGTACAGCCCCATTGCCGGGTCTTCCGTTGTTGTTTGCGTTGGCTTTTGCTTTTTTGTCATCAACATTCTCCTCTGTTGTGTCTGTGGCAGCGTGCTTATTGCAAGCGTCCATCAATTCTCCCATTGTAACCTCCGAAGCGTGCCCACTAGATTTCATGTGTGTCAGCTTTTGCACCAAGGGTAAGTATTTGCACGTTTTCGCCATAGCTTGCAATGCATCTTTTGGTTGGATATCCGTGCAAGAGTGGAGAATTTCCATAACCCGGCGCAATCAGCTGCGCGCCGACTCTCCCTTCTTCTGGACGCATCGCTCTAAATCGTCAATCGTGAATAACTTTTGGCACGTCCCATGGAAGTACTTGATGAAGGCAGTTTTCAGCTCACTCCATTAATTGATGGATCTTTCAGGCAGGTTGTTGAATCACAACTTTCCACTCCTTCGGACATCATGAGGTACATAAACTTGGCTTGGAGATTCTCGGATGCGTTGCGAATCGACATGGCCATCTCGTAACTGCTCAACCAGGTCTCTGGGTCCATGGTCGGCTCATAATTAACCACTTTACCCGGTTCCTTGAATTTATCCGGGTAAGGCTCAGCCCTGATGGCATCCGATAAACACTTAGGCCCGGCGAGGGTCGCCGGTACTGGCCTTAATCGGGAAACGTGCGATCCTGCAGCTAGCGCGGCGGGGGGTGCAACCGCTACCGGCCCTCTTACCGCAGACCCGGCTGCTGCGCGCCTGGCTCATGAACTGTCCACAATGGCTTGCGCCGCTGATGCTGCAGGCGTTGCCGGTCTATGGGGAGGAGGCGGCATTTGCTGCTGCTCTGCCCTCCGCCGTGCCGAGTTTGACTGAATATAACCGGTATTCCCATTCTGTCGACTAACATATGGTGTTCCATGCATGCCACTCCTATTATCCGGGTAATTGGCCTGTTGAGCTACTGCGGTGTGTAACAGGTCTATCGCCCGTCGGGTCTCCGCTGCATGGGGTGACTCTCCTACGGGGATGCGATCAAGTGCCAATGTTACTGCATATACGTTATCCATAGAATTATTGAAGTGACCCGGTGGAGTGTGAAATCGCAGTGGTGGTGGTGGTGGTGCGGCATTGCCAACATCGATCCCAGTTTGCAACGTGGGTAACCCGGTTTGCGCGTTTGCCGGCTCTCCTCCCAGGGTTGCAGCTTGATATCCGTTTTCTTGATTCACAACCGGGATTGTTTGATCCTGAGGGGTAACGAACAATGTAGCTGGCTGTAAATTCCCACCGGTTGACGGTAATCTCGTCTGGTGCCTCTGATTGTAAATCCTGGTCGACTGAGTTTGAAGACGATTCTCCAGTTCTTCCAACTCGCGCTGGCGCGTGGCCATCCCTTGTTTCTCGGCTTCGATATCTCTCCTCTATTGATCCAATGCACGGCGAGCCACGTCCAGATCTCGGGCACGTGCCGCCGCGTTTTCTGGGGTTATCACCGTCGCTAACACTGTGGGATCTAAGATTAGGTTATTGCTGAACAGAGCCGGATTTCGCGGAACCGAGGCTCCCGCACCCGGTGTTCTATTTGTAGTGAATCCAAACATGTTCCTTTGCCGTTCGCTTTCTCCGGTGTGACTGGTAACAGAGGCCGATGCTCCATCGACCCGGGCTATAACCGGGTTTCCGTCAACCGGTGCCTGCTGTTGGGCCGGCGCTCGCACCGCTCCGACCGCGGCCGTCGACACATCCCCCTGATTAAGATTGATTGCAGGGGCTGTGTAGACCGCGACCCGGCGCGCGATGCCTGGTGAAGATTCGTATTCCTCTTCGTCACAGCTATCTTCCTCGTGCCGGTCTTCGAGCAGGTGCAGGATAGACTCGGTATCATCTTCTCTTATGACCCTGCCAGGCGGGGTCCATGCCGGCTCCTCCGGCTGTTCCCTCTTCATGGTGGGCTCTTCTCCTGGATCGGCTGTCCCGACCGATTCTTCTTCATCAAATTGAACGCAGTTCGCTTCTCCTGACACAAAATCATATTCAATATCATCAGGAACAGAACCAGATGCACGTACCATACCAATGAAGACGTTGACCCGGCCGATCGTGACGATAGATCCGGTTTCCAGCAGATCCGACTCTGGTCCCCAACCAAAGTCGTCCACCATCTTCTCTCCTTCAGGGTTGGTGATGATCTCGCCGATGACGAGGTTCTTCATGCTATCCCGAGCTTCTCCCGTAATGTAAACACACTTGGACGTAGGCCCCACGGTGGGCGCCAACTGTCGTGCGATAATCACAGCACACATTACCTGGGGTAACTTACTTTAGGGAAAATCGACTCTGGTGTTTGGGAGAGGGTTTAGCTCTGGGGAAATCATGTTATCAGACGATCTGGTAGCTCGGGCTGCAATGTCGCCGAGTCTCCGATCTAGGTTTACAACTATGAGCTCTCGTATCCTAAGAATACTCAAATATTGGGTAAAAACTCTTCTCTTCTCTCTGTCCCAGGAGCCGGTTTATATATTACCCGGCTCTCTGTCTTCCTATACAAGACATACCCTGAATCCTACCCGGAAACCGCATGCAACCCTAAATTTCCTAATCGTGACCCCCAAGGTATGGGTTACCAGACTTACGTTTCCCCTTGGGCCTTCTAGAAACTCTTCCTCCTTGGGCCGGGTCTTGTGCGATTCCCTTCGGGCCGGGTTTCACCTAGGCATGAGCCTACCGGGTTACCATCCCCCCATCAAAATACATAGGTGGTTTATGATGTGTCACTTGCCTTTTTGAAGTTAGTGTTGATACACTCACTTTCTTCAAAAAGAATGTTGCTCTATGTACAATATAAACAATACATGTAAACATAAATAAATAAGAAATTCACAAACTTACAAACCAACAAAAAAAGTTTACAAGAAAATAACATAAGAAAAGGGGTAAATCAAGTTGGTTGGAAGTCTAAATGATTCCAACTTTAATTGTTCCATGAGTTCACTATGGATAGTCAATGTTCATCACTTAACAACAAACAAAATAATTATTGTGATGAGGTTTTGGGTCTTCCATTTGTCTTGAGTTTCTTCAAGTCTATCCTTCACTTCCTTTGTGTTTGTTTCTGATGTCCAGTCATTCTCTAAGTGTTTCAATGATACTTCCTTGTGTTCTTCTGGTTGTGGCAAAGTCTATTCTTCATGTATGTCCTTCAATGCTCTTCCATATAGTTCTCCTTATAGATTTGTAGAAAGTCATCTGAAGTACCTATCTAGGATTTTGGGGACTTGGTCATAGAATAAGAGAAAGTAGATTATATGCTATTTCCCTTAAAAGGGCGTATAAATTACTCATCTTATTATTTTTAATATTTGGGAGAGTATTCTTCTCGAGTTACCATCAAAATCCTTGAAGATGTCTTCTTGTTGAAGTTTCTCACCTTGATTTAAAAGCTTATTGTGAGGAGTCTTGATCAAAATCTCTCATCTCACTTGAAAAACTAATTCCATGTCTTGGACAAAAGCGAACTTGATACTAATCATCTTTAATAGATTGTAGCTTCAAGTCTTCACATGGTTCGTCTTCTTAAGGACCATCCTCAGGCTCCCTTGTAGCTTCCTCCTTGGTGGTGGCATGATTGAACTTTGCAACACTTGATGATTTTGGGTACAAATCAGGGGTTGGTTTTGACCTAACTTGGGCACACGACAAAGTCTAATGGGAAAGAAAAGAAAGGCAGGGAATAAAATATTAGAGAGAGATGTGGTTGGTCTTCTTGAAGATTCTCTTGATTTTATTCTAGTGCTTCTACTTCTTGGGGATGCTTCTGAATTCTATTTCCCTTGATAAAACCATCATTGGCCTTCCAGGTGGTTGCTTCAGGTTGACTTCAAAGATGACAAAGGGAGCATCTTTCTTGCACTTCATGATTTTCACAATTCCTAACTTATGCCATATCCTTCTACTATTGGTAATGGATACGACAACTCTTACGGTAATTACTAAAACAACAATAAAAGTGTACCCTCTGATTTGAAAACATTCTTAAGAATTTTATTAGTACACAAACTTCTTTTAATAAATCTATTGAGGAAAAGTTTGGCAAAATTGATGTTCTTGCTTCCAAAGTTGATAGCCTTTCTCTTGATGTTGATCTTCCTAAAATAAAGTTTATGACTCATGATGTTAAAGAAAGCAAAACTTTGAATGCCATTCAAGTTAGAATTGGTGAAAATGTTAGGATGTTAGCTGAATTGCATGCTAGATGGGAAAGAGAAGATGAAATAGCTAGAAACAATAATGTAGCTAATGTTTGCACCATTACCACCACTAGTAAATCTGAACCTTCTCATGCTAGTAAACATACTACTATTATTGTTAAAGTAATTGGTATTGGTAATACTTCCACTTCTGTTGTTAAACGGTTAAAACTGCCTGGAACTACTACAATTGTTCCTGATAAAAGTGCTGAAATTTTTCGAAATATGGGAGACAATGGTCCCATTACCTTTGATAAAAATGATCTTTATTTTTATGATTCCAATATATCTGAAGTAATTGTGTTCCTAGAAAATCTTGCTAGTTGTCCTAATGCTAGTGCTATGAATATGGCTTTCACAACACATATTATAAATGTTCTCGTACAAATTAGAGAAGAAGAATTAAGATGTGAATCCTCTATCCCTAGGAAGTTAGATGATGGTTGGGAACCCATCATTAAAAGGAAGGTGAATGATTTTGATTGTAATGCTCTATGTTATCTTGGTGCTAGTATCTATGTTATTCCAAAGAAAATTTATGATATGCTTGATTTGCCACCTTTGGAACACTTTTATTTGGATATTCGTCTTATTAATAATGTTAGAAAGAAACCTTTGGGGATATGTTGATGATGTTCTTATTATGGTTATAATAACCTTGTCCATGTTGATTTTTTTGTTATGGATATTGAATGCAATGCTTCTTGTCCTATTGTTTTGGGAAGACCTTTTCTTAGAACCGTTGGTGCTGTTATTGATATGAAAGAGGGGAATAGTAAATATCAATTCCCACTCAAGAAAGGTATAGAACACTTTCCTAGGAAGAGAATGAACTTGCCTGTTTATTATATTATTCGAACAAGTTACAATTTGGATGCTTCTTCACTTGAAAATACTTGATTCTGGTTTTTTGGGCCTAGCTAAAAGGCGTTAAAGAAAAGCACTTCTTGGGAGATAACCCATGGTTTTATTTTTGCTTTGTTTTTCTCTATTTTCTTTGAGTCAAGGTGTTGTTTACTTCTGTAGCAACTCCTTTGTATCTTTATTTTCTCGCATTTTTTGTGCCAAGTAAAGTCTCTAGTGAAAGTTGAGGATTGGTTTTGGATTTCAGTGCAGGAAACAGATTTCTGCTGTCCATCGTAAATATTTGCATAATTCATAGAAAGATCAAAATGACCTACAATTTTTTGTGATTCTCCCTCAGCTAATTCTGAGACTTTTTCTAGCTTTCCATTTTTCCATCTTCCATAATTTCTCATGTTCCATGTTATTTTCATACTGTATACTACATGTTTCCCTTACACTTTATGCCATTTTTATGGAGTTTTTGGGAATAACCTATTGACAAGATGCCACAGAGCGAGTTCTGTTTCTTCTGTTTTTAGTTTCTGAAAAGCTGTTCTGGAAATATTCTTGGAATTGCACGATTCAAAGACCGTAAGTCATAGAAATATGTCACGCACAAGGAGTCCGGAGGGGACCCGGAGGTGGGCCACAGGGGCCCACACCATAGGGCAGCGCCCCTCCCCCCTCTGGCCGCGCCTGGGGTGGTGTTGGCCCCTTGGCCGACCACTGACGTTTCCCTCTCGCCTTTTTATACCTCTAAGGAGGTTAACCCTTAATACCCGAGCCTTTTCCACCAAAACCATCCGCAGCCGCCGTCATCGTCAACCCTAGTTCGGGAGGATTCTGGAGCTCTCCGCGGCACCTTGTCGGGAGGGGAAATCATCACCGGAAGTCTCAACACCATCATGCCCGCCTCCGAAATGATGCGTGAGTAGTTCATCCTTGGACCATGGGTCCATAACAGTAGCTAGATGGTTGTTCTCTCCTCTTTATGCCTCATGTTTAGATCTTGTGAGCTGCCTAACAACATCAAGATCATCTTATTGTAATGCTACATGTTGTGTTTATTGGGATCTGATGAATATTGAATGCTATGTCCAATGATTATCAATCTATGATGTTATTTTCATGTGTATGTTAATTATGATCTTGCATGCTTTCCGTTGCTAGTAGATGCTCTGGCCAAATAGATGCTTGTGACTCCAAGAGGGAGTATTTATCCTCGATAGTGGGTTCATTAATCCATTTCACTCACGCTCGAGTGACAGAAACATAAATGGGTGGGGTATGTGCTGTTCTCATTAGGGAGAACACAACAATGCTTTTTCTAAGGATGATTTCATTGTTTACATTACAAACTTTTCTTACTGCAATTATCTGTTGCTTGCAACTTAATATCCAAGGTTTGGTCGGATGATATTCTGAGGGTGGATTATTAGTCATAGATGCAGTTGGATAATGGTCTATGTATCTTGTTGTAATTCCCGCATGAATCACATAGTAACCACCATGTCATGCTGCACTACGGTGCAGCCTTTATATTTGTCAATTGCCCAGTAATTTTTTTACCCAACATGCTATCAATAAGTTTTGGAGAGACATCACTAGTGAACTATGGACCCCGGTCCATTTCCACTATACTGATAATACAACCACTACAATATATGTTCTCATAATGTTCCTACTGTTTTCCTACTGCCATCACTGTTCTCATTTCATCTACTTCAAACAAGTACTATTTTCCACACCGTATGGTTAAGCTCTTTGTTTTCAGCAAAACCGATGAGATTGACAACCTCACTGCTTCGTTGGGGAAAAGTGACTTGATTGTGTTGTGTAGGTTCCATGTTGATTCTGAACCGGTAGTGCGCACTGCCAACATCAGCTGCATCAACCTTCGAAGTTGATTTCTTTCTCATACTGGTCGATTCAACCTTGGTTTCTTTCTGAGAGAAAACTGATGTTGTGCGCTTCATACCTCCCTCTCGGGGTCTCCTAATGAGTGCAAGCCCTGCACCATCACCTACTCTTGTGTTGCTTTGTAAATGATGTCTTGATTACAATGAGCGTTATAGGAGAGTTATCTATTGATATCTAGCTTGTCCTCTACTTGGTCCCTCGAGTCCTCTTATATACACGGCGACTCACAATGCCTTTAAAAGACCCCGGGTGGAGTTCTACTAGGACTCAAAGTCCATCTATTACATGTTTCCCTAATTACAATATGGTAAGGATCCGCATAAACTTCTGGAAGATTCATCCGTATCCTGGTGACCCGCCAAGATTCGGCTTCCAGCGCGTTTGTATCCTTTTTTGTTTCCATCTCCCAGATATCTCCCCAACATTAGTGTAACATCCCAAGTATGAAAAACACCATTAGAATGTTTGCTCCTTGTTAATTATGTTTGCATCATGTCATCATAAGATTGCATTGTTTTCCACTTGTTTTTCCATTTGATTTCAAACAAAAATTCAAATCCTTGTTTCATACTTGCTCTGTTACAATTTTTCAAATGAAACATTCAAATCAAAACATCCAATGTTTCCAATAAACTTGAAATTCCAAACTTTAAACTTGCTTAAGTTTCAATAATTCAATTATTGCAAATTTCAATCAAATCCATTTGAATTTCAAACAGCAACAAAAATTTAAAATTTTGAAAAATAAACTTTGCACAACTGGGCATTTGCAATAAATAGCTAATAAAAATTATCACCAAAAATTTTCATCCCCAAAAACCCCGTCTATTTCTCTCCTTATCCTTTCTTTTCCTTTCAGAAAAAAAATATAATAATAAAAAAGAAGAGGGGGAGGGCAGGCCAGCCCACTTGGGCTGAGCCCACCACACCCCCACGAGCCCATGCGCACGACAATTGTCGTCTTCCTCCTCTGTACGGAGACAGAGGAGGGCGACCTCCCCACCGAGCAGAGCACCTGCTCCCCCTCCTCCTCCTATTTCTACCCCTCTCCCTCCAAACCCTAGCTCTCCTCTTCCTCTTCCTTTCTCTCCGCCGCCATTCCTCTTTCTCCCCCTCGATTCCCTCCTATCTCCCGCAATTTTTCTCTGAAATCCTGTACCTTCTGTAACTCACCATGGCCGGTTCTTAGAGCTCGCACCGCCGCCTCTACGCTCGCCGTCGAGGCCCCCTTTCTGCGGGAACGGAACCGGGAGGGTTCCCTCTCCCCTTTTGCCGAAGGGAGCGAGGCCCGGGAAGCCGCGGATCGCCGCTGCCGAGCTCCTCGCCGTCGCCGCCGTCTGCACGCCACCGACCGCCAACCTCCTCGTTCGCTGCTTCCTCGACAGGCCCACGGTGAGCCACCCCCTGTCCGCCCTCTCTCTTCTCCCCTCTCTCCTTCCCTCTGCACCGCGGGCGAGCGCCCAGCCCTCGAGCGCCTCGCCGGCAGTCGCGGTCGCCGACCGTCGTCTCCCTCTCGATCGGATGCAGTTAACTGAACCTCGTTCAATTTCGACAGTACGCCAGAACCTCACCTCAAAAACGTGCGCCTCTGTATCCTTCACAAACCGAGCGACTAGCCCAGTGGCTAGCACCCCGTACGCACGCCCAGCAGCCCCGGGTTCGAATTCCCCCTTAGGCACAAAGCCACCTCTTTTTTGGCCCTTTTTCCTTTATTTCCCGAAATCCAGAAAAACATATCTGAATCCTTATTTGTAAAATCCATAAAAAATTGAATATTGCTCCAATTTCAATGATTCAAGTTTCTGTGGATTCATAATCTTGTGCTCTTTCTATTAGTAACAAAGTTGCAACATGTTCCTGTAATAAATTTTGCACTAAGTAATTAAATACAGAAAATGCAATAAAAATTTGAAACTTTGGGAATTCATAACTTGAGTTCTGTTCATCCAATTTGAGCAAACTTGGGCTCTAAAAATTTGTCTTTAACAACCTCTACACATTGGTATTCTGTTTGGTCACAATTGAATTAAATTTGTACATCTTTCCCTCTGTTTACTAAAAAGGGCAGAATAAAATACTTATGAAGAATTGCATAATAAATTCAATAATGATTCAAAAATTATGTTTAATAGCTCAAAATGTTCAGTGAAACATTTGCTACTTGTTTACAACCTTTTCAATACAATTTGTTTTCTGTTTTTCCTAATTAAAAGTGGTGCAATAATTCAACACTTTAATTACACCTTTTAAATTGCAAAATTCATAACTTGGGCAATTCAAATCCAATTCCAACATGTAAAATATGTTTTCCATCCCACTTTTCATGAACTTTACAAATATCAACTTTGTTTTCTGTTTTAAATAAATTAAATTGCTGAAAACAACTGTTTCTTAATTAATGCATTTAAAATTGTCCAATTAATAACTAATTCATTTTAATTCCTTTTTCAACAAATGAAATATGTTTTCCATCTAAAATTTTGTGTTCTTTCCAAATATGAATTTGGTTATCTATTTTGAACAATTAAAATGGGTGAAAACAACAAATTCTTGTGTAACTCATTTAAGAAGTCAAATTTCATAACTTAATAAATAAATTTCCAAACTTGGTAAACACCTTTTCAAATTGAAGCTATTGTTGTTTTCTTATTGTTTTCCTCATCCATGCATCATTCTAATCAACTTTCACATGATGGTTAGTTGTAGATCATTTAATTCAACCTTAATTCATGGGCTTTTCCATATGCAATCCAAATTTCATATGGGCCCATTTAATTATGTTACCATGTCAACTAGCTTATCTTTGATGCATCAATTAAATTGTCATGCATCATCCCATGATTGTGCATTATGCCATGTTATTGATTGCTTGTCTCTCTTCGTTGTTTGTTTGCTTCTTCTCGAACAGACTGTAACATCCCAAGTATGAAAACTACCCTATAGAATGTTTGATTTCCTGTTTAATTAATGTATTGCATCATGTCATCATATTGTTGCATTTGTTTCTGTTGTGTTGCATCTGTTATTCTTTGTTTTCACCATGAAAGTCAAACAATTTCAAATGCTTGTTTTCATACTTGTTCTGTTACAACTTTTGGAACCAAAATAACAAATAAAAAAACCCCTTTTATTCTTTGTTTTTCACTTTTCAATTTGTTGCTTTAATCAAACCAATCTTCCAATCAATTAATTCAAGCAATTATTCCAAACCATTTCCAATTTCAAACCAAATCCTCAAAATCTTTAATCTTTTGAATCAATGAAATTCACCATAATTTGTAATCTTTAAATCACTTGAAACCCTAGGGAAAACCCTATCCAAAGCCTTGTTTTCAGAATATTTAAGTAATATTAAAATTCCTTCAATTTTGCTTTATTTCCTAAACACCAATAATTTATGAAAACTCTATGAAAACAAAAGCTAGCATTTGTTGCTACTAACCTAATAAGCCTAAACTAATTTTTTCTAATATTTTTTACTAACTAAAAGATCTCCTTTTCCTTCCATTTGTTTTCAGCAAAAAAAAAATAAAAAAAAAGAAACAGAAATACAAAAGGAGAAGGGCAGCAACTAACCTAACTACCACCTATTCTAGGCCCAGCCCGTTTCCCTCACCTTAGCCAGTACCCCTTCCCTGTCGCTGTCGTCTCCCTCCTCGCGCTGACGTCAATGCATACGAACACGTTCAGAACCAACCGATCCCTCCTCACCACTGGATGCGTCGCCGTACGAGCCCGGAGACCGCTATATCTAACCTACCCCTCGACCACCTGCCTAACCCTAGCCCTAACCCTAGCGCCGCCAATTCTTCTTTTTCCCCTCGCTTCGTTCTGTTCCGCTGAACATGTCTGAACCCAGCCATGGGAGGAGAAACTCCATGGCGGCGGGGAAAGGGTGGATGCCGCGATTGCGCCGCCGGGAATGAACCGGGGGGTTTCCCCGAGGCTCCCCATGCCCTCGCCGGTTGCTGGGAGCAACCACGGCAACCGCGGCGTCGCCGAGACCTCCGCCGTTTCTGCACAACGACGAGCTGATGCAGGTTGCTGCACCGACTGCCTCCCCTGCCTCGAGGTGAGAGTCCGCCTCTCCTTTCCCTCCTCCTTTCCTCTAGCCGCACCCTCCCTGCACCGGCCACCGCGGCCATCCTCCACGGCGAGGCAGGCCGATGGCCATGTCCATGGCGATCTCCGTTTCTGTTCGCCTGCGTATCTGTTCGAGTTCAGTAAATTCAGAAACAACCCGAAACAGCACTCTTACCCCCCCTAGCCCCCCTTCCTAACACAACTACAGCATCAGCCCAACTGGTTCCACCCCCTTTGGCGCAGTGGGAGGTCCCAGGGTCGAATCCCCTCCACACATAAAACAAACTTTATTTTTGCAAGGTTTTGGTACTGGAACTTCCTAGCAATCACACATAGGCCCCTGGCACTTAAAATCTAGCCTGGAAAATATTTCCTAAGTCCCTAGATCATAAAAAATGGCAGATTTGCACCCAAAATTGTAAATTGCATAAATAAATCATCCTAACTCTAAATTCAACATTTTTTTATATGTTTTCAATACCAAATTAAATGTTCTATCCAAATATAAAATTTATTTCCTGTTTTGAATATTTTAAATTGGTGCATATTTGAAAACTTGTCAAATTCACTTAAATTTGCAAAATTCATAACTTGCTCATAAAAATTCCAAATTTCACAAACCAAATATGTTTTCCAATCAACTTTTCATGTACTTTCCAAATATAAATTTTGTTTGCTGTTTTGAATAATTTAAATTGCTGGAAACAACTGTTCCTTAGTTATTGCATTTAAAATTGCCAAAATAATAACTTGCTCATTTTAAATCAATTTCCACAAATGAAATATGTTTTCCATGCAAAATTAAACCCTCTTTCCATATAAATTTGTTTCATGTTTGAATAATTAAAGTGGTTAAAATAATTTAAACCTTATTTAATTCATTTAATATTGTTTAAATTCATAACTTGATCAAACAAATTCTTTTGGGACATATAAATATGTTTTCCAACCCTAAAAGCATAAACTTTTCAAATATGATCTCACTTAATGTTTTTGAACAAATAAAAATTCAAATAAGTTCATGTTTGAATTAAATTCATTTAATTCTTGTTTAACTTGTTTAATTCATAATAATTTATTTGAAATCCTTTTTCAACAAGTGAAACATGTATTCCAACTAAAATCTTGTTTTCTTTTCAAATATAAACTTTGTCATCTATTTGGAACAATTAAAAGTGGTGAAAACAACAAATGCTTGTGTGACACCTTTAAGAAACCAAAATTCCATAACTTAATAAATGAATTTCTAAACTTGTTAGACCTTATTTCTATTTGGTGCTATTGTTGTTATTTTGCTGTTTTCCTCATGCATGCATCATGGTAATCCACTTTCACATGGTAATTAAATTATAGATCATTTGTTTCCACTTAATTCATGGACTCTTGCCATATGCAATCCAATTGCATATGGGTCCAATTAAATTGTGTTATCTTGCCAAGTAGTTTATTTTGATGCATCTATTAACATGACATGCATCATCCCATGTTTGTGCACCTATGCCATGTTATTGATTGTTTACCTTTCTGCAATGTTTGTTTGCTTCTTCTCGGATACACGATGACGTTGAGACCGACGATACTTACGACACCCCTTCTAAGGAGTTAGCTCAGTACCAGGCTACTGGGTTTTGCAGGCAAGTTATCACTCACATGAACCACCGTGTTCCTTTCAACATTGGTTACCGATACTTTCCGTTGTTCTTTTCTGCTAGCCTTAGTAGTAGTTGTTCTGTTACGAACCCATCACATGAATCCCTTAAACCTGATATTGCCTCATC
The DNA here is from genome assembly GCA_028641055.1 of Alopecurus myosuroides. Taxonomy (NCBI): domain Eukaryota; kingdom Viridiplantae; phylum Streptophyta; class Magnoliopsida; order Poales; family Poaceae; genus Alopecurus; species Alopecurus myosuroides. Next base: position 540,301,251 of record CM054057.1, read on the forward strand.
TCCCTTCCTACAACCATTGTTTGAGCCCGTGTCTTACTAGCATGCTTAGGTTGCTTTTGCTCGAGTCTGTTATGCGTTACTTTCTGTTACTATATCAATTACGTTGTGGGGGCTCGATGTTTAATCAATCAATCATGCTAATGATACTGTTAATAATAAATTTGATGATAAGGCACCGGCAGGAGGCCCATGAGAGGTTTTGAAGCCTGCTAGTGTCGACCCTAATAGGAAAAGGGTTTTGTCTACTGATCCATGATGAGCGCACTACCCGCATTTGGGAAGCGAGTATGGGCGCCCCCCTCAACTTGACCTGATTCGCATCTCGTCCAAATCGCCTCATTTAGTTCGTGTTTTCCATTTGCCGCATCATGTTTTTGCGAGCCCAGGCCAGGGTGGAACTTTCGTAGTCGGCATATAGGGGGACACGGTCTTAGAGTGCTATGATGGTCCATTTTCTTCTGGGCTTGATTAGCCGTGCGCCCAAGGTTCTTTGGGCTTGATGCGAGGAATGGTTGGTTGTGTTGAGTACCCCGCTTGGTGGAAGGGCCTTTCCATCTGGCGGGTTATTCATGAGTGTACGGCCAAATTGGTGCAACCCTGCAGGGATAATCTTCTCGAGAAGCCGTGTTTTCCGCGGTTATGGATTACTTGGTGAAAGTACTGGCTAACAAGTACTCAGGACAATTTAAACATAATGACCAAACATGTTACACCCAATGATTGATAATTTGACTAGTAATAGGTTGATGACACAATAACTTGATTCACCTTTAACACAACTGTGAGTTATCCTCGGATTGCTTCTTTGGATAAGGGGCGAAATCCAGGATGGGTTTGTTTGAAGTTATCTTTCAGTTGGTTACAATCCTCGATCATCTCCTTTCTGTTAGCCGGAAGTAGTATAATCTCTGTAGTTGGTTAGCGCAGACAGTTGCAGCATCTTTTATATCCCCTCTCTTCCGTTGAACCCAAGGCATCTGTGCTTGGTGTTGACGGGTTACACTTTGGTGAACTGTGAGTCTTGCTTGCCAGTACGTTTATGTACTGACCCCTTTGGGGCTGTGGTTTACGCAGACGACGTTTCCGAGGATCTACATGGTGGCTACTACGTGAAGTTTGACGAGACTGCTGACGAGTAGATAGCGGACCCGGGCAGGATCCGAGACTTCGTGGATGGGCTCCGTCTGTTTGTTTCCGGCCTCTTAGGCCTATTTGGTTCTTGTCTGTACTCAGACATGTCGAATGCTTCCGCTGTGATGTAATGATGTATTGTTGGGGCATGTGCCCTCTGAATGATTGTATTTGCTATCTCTGCTCTAATGAGAGCCATTTGCAATTTATTTCAATCTTTTGTGTCGTAGAGATCTGTTGTGATATCACTGGTTAAACGCCGTTGACGTACCATGTGTGTATGGTTTGAAGTACGTTGACGGAAGTGCCTTTGATCTCTAGTGGATAGTTTACATCGACGATGGAATAGCAGGGCTTGTGTTGTCGCGCATAAGCGCAGGCCTACCAGGAAGCTGGGACGTGGGAGCAGTTATGCCCCATAATCCAAGCATCTGCTATCCAGTTCGTACGGTGAGTATCCCCTAGAAGTCAGGGTGCGACAAATGGTATCAGAGCCTGTCTGCCTGAAGGATCCCTTTTTACTGGTCGCAGTTGAGTCTAGAAACTATTTTGTAGCTATATAGGAAAAATGAAACGTGAGAGTAGGAATTCTGTTCTTTTTCTTCTTTCCCCCACCCTCCCTCCCTTTTCTGGTAAGGAAGTGCAACGTTGATTTCTCCCTTCTCATCTAAAACTTTCAAGTTAGGATTTCACGAATTCTGGTTTCTCTGGGATAGTTATATCTACTAGTCCATAGGAATGGAGGTGGTTGTGACATGAATTATCATGTTGCCTACTCATGATTGAGAACGGGGGCGTGTAAGCCCCGGAAGCAGATCCTCTATTCCTTAAGCAGTAGATATTGATCCTTTAGAAGCCCGGATGGGTTTTTCCATAGTACCTCAGGAGTTTTGTTCTCGTTTTCCCCGATGTTGATATCCTGTTCTTCTCAACATCCTTTTCTTCCGTTGAAATCTTGTTGTTGTTTTCCATTCCAATTCTTCTACCGGCGTCTAATCAAAACTTCCTCGTAAACTCTTGTCCAACTAAAGTGTTATTTCATACCGGAGAATCACATTCCTTTGTGTCAACAATCTTTTCCACAACATACCACCCAAATTCTGGTTCCACTAAGCAATCAAAACTCTCTTCACTCCCCGGAATCTCAAATGTTGACTTCCAACATAAGTAAGAACAATCCAATTCTAATGGGAGGCCACATATTCCTCGTTACTCTCATGTTGCTGATTCTGACATTGATCTCATTTTTTTGGTGTTGGATTGATGTCAATAACCCTGTTCCACCCTCAGTACAGATAATCTATTCTCCAAATGAATCAAATTCTATCCAACTATACACCCTGGATACAAAAACCTCTCCCTTTACTTGAAATGTTCCGGTGGTTTCCAAATTCCCTGACGTCTATCCAATGTGCACGATGTGTTTCACGTGTCACAGCTCAAGTGGATCTTCCCAAGAAGTTCCGGACCTTTTCTTTTCTCAGTAGGAATCTCGGGGCGCGATTCCTTCAAGGGGGGGCGTTTTGTAACATCCCAAGTATGAAAACTACCCTATAGAATGTTTGATTTCCTGTTTAATTAATGTATTGCATCATGTCATCATATTGTTGCATTTGTTTCTGTTGTGTTGCATCTGTTATTCTTTGTTTTCACCATGAAAGTCAAACAATTTCAAATGCTTGTTTTCATACTTGTTCTGTTACAACTTTTGGAACCAAAATAACAAATAAAAACACCCCTTTTATTCTTTGTTTTTCACTTTTCAATTTGTTGCTTTAATCAAACCAATCTTCCAATCAATTAATTCAAGCAATTATTCCAAACCATTTCCAATTTCAAACCAATCCTCAAAATCTTTAATCTTTTGAATCAATGAAATTCACCACTAATTTGTAATCTTTAAATCACTTGAAACCCTAGGGAAAACCCTATCCAAATGCCTTGTTTTCAGAATATTTAAGTAATATTAAAATTCCTTCAATTTTGCTTTATTTCCTAAACACCAATAATTTATGAAAACTCTATGAAAACAAAAGCTAGCATTTGTTGCTACTAACCTAATAAGCCTAAACTAATTTTTCTAATATTTTTTACTAACCTAAAAGATCTCCTTTTCCTTCCATTTGTTTTCAGCAAAAAAAAAATAAAATAAAAGAAACAGAAATACAAAAGGAGAAGGGGCAGCAACTAACCTAACTACCACCTATTCTAGGCCCAGCCCGTTTCCCTCTCCTTAGCCCAGTACCCCTTCCCTGTCGCTGTCGTCTCCCTCCTCGCGCTGACGTCAAGCAGTACGAACACGATCAGAACCAACCGATCCCTCCTCCTCCACTGGATGCGTCGCCGTACGAGCCCGGAGACCGCTATATCTAACCTACCCCTCGACCACCTGCCTAACCCTAGCCCTAACCCTAGCGCCGCCAATTCTTCTTTTTCCCCTCGCTTCGTTCTGTTCCGCTGAACATGTCTGAACCCAGCCATGGCCGGAGGAGAAACTCCATGGCGGCGGGGAAAGGGTGGATGCCGCGAGTTGCCGCCGCCGGGAATGGAACCGGGGGGTTTCCCCGAGGCTCCCCATGCCCTCGCCGGTTGCTGGGAGCAACCACGGCAACCGCGGCGTCGCCGGAGACCTCCGCCGTTTCTGCACAACGACGAGCTGATGCAGGTTGCTGCACCGACTGCCTCCCCTGCCTCTCGAGGTGAGAGTCCGCCTCTCCTCTTCCCTCCCTCCTTTCTTCTAGGCCGCACCCTCCCTGCACCGGCCACCGCGGCCATCCTCCACGGCGAGCAGGCCGATGGCCATGTCCATGGCGATCTCCGTATTTCTGTTCGCCTGCGTATCTGTTCGAGTTCAGTAAATTCAGAAACAACCCGAAACAGCACCTCCCCCCTGCCCCCCTTCCTAACACAACTACATCAGCCCAACTGGTTCCACCCCCTTTGGCGCAGTGGGAGGTCCCAGGGTCGAATCCCACCTCCCACACATAAAACAAACTTTTATTTTTGCAAGGTTTTGGTACTGGAACTTCCTAGCAATCACACATAGGCCCCTGGCACTTAAAATCTAGCCCTGGAAAATATTTCCTAAGTCCCTAGATCATAAAAAATGGCAGATTTGCACCCAAAATTGTAAATTGCATAAATAAATCATCCTAACTCTAAATTCAACATTTTTTATATGTTTTCAATACCAAATTAAATGTTCTATCCAAATATAAAATTTATTTCCTGTTTTGAATATTTTAAATTGGTGCAATATTTGAAAACTTGTCAAATTCACTTAAATTTGCAAAATTCATAACTTGCTCATAAAAATTCCAAATTTCACAAACCAAATATGTTTTCCAATCAACTTTTCATGTACTTTCCAAATATAAATTTTGTTTGCTGTTTTGAATAATTTAAATTGCTGAAAACAACTGTTCCTTAGTTATTGCATTTAAAATTGCCAAAATAATAACTTGCTCATTTTAAATCCAATTTCCACAAATGAAATATGTTTTCCATGCAAAATTAAACCCTCTTTCCAAATATAAAATTTGTTTCATGTTTTGAATAATTAAAAGTGGTTAAATAATTTAAACCTTATTTAATTCATTTAATATTGTTAAATTCATAACTTGATCAAACAAATTCTTTTGGGACATATAAAATATGTTTTCCAACCCTAAAAGCATAAACTTTTCAAATATGAATCTCACTTAATGTTTTGAACAAATAAAAATTCAAATAAGTTCATGTTTGAATTAAATTCATTTAATTCTTGTTTAACTTGTTTAATTCATAAATAATTTATTTGAAATCCTTTTTCAACAAGTGAAACATGTATTCCAACTAAAATCTTGTTTTCTTTTCAAATATAAACTTTGTCATCTATTTGGAACAATTAAAAGTGGTGAAAACAACAAATGCTTGTGTGACACCTTTAAGAAACCAAAATTCCATAACTTAATAAATGAATTTCTAAACTTGTTAGACCTTATTTCTATTTGGTGCTATTGTTGTTATTTTGCTGTTTTCCTCATGCATGCATCATGGTAATCCACTTTCACATGGTAATTAAATTATAGATCATTTGTTTCCACTTAATTCATGGACTCTTGCCATATGCAATCCAATTGCATATGGGTCCAATTAAATTGTGTTATCTTGCCAAGTAGTTTATTTTGATGCATCTATTAACATGACATGCATCATCCCATGTTTGTGCACCTATGCCATGTTATTGATTGTTTACCTTTCTGCAATGTTTGTTTGCTTCTTCTCGGATACACGACGACGTTGAGACCGACGATACTTACGACACCCCTTCTAAGGAGTTAGCTCAGTACCAGGCTACTGGGTTTTGCAGGCAAGTTATCACTCACATGAACCACCGTGTTCCTTTCAACATTGGTTACCGATACTTTCCGTTGTTCTTTTCTGCTAGCCTTAGTAGTAGTTGTTCTGTTACGAACCCATCACATGAATCCCTTAAACCTGATATTGCCTCATCTCCCTTCCTACAACCATTGTTTGAGCCCGTGTCTTACTAGCATGCTTAGGTTGCTTTTGCTCGAGTCTGTTATGCGTTACTTTCTGTTACTATATCAATTACGTTGTGGGGGCTCGATGTTTAATCAATCAATCATGCTAATGATACTGTTAATAATAAATTTGATGATAAGGCACCGGCAGGAGGCCCATGAGAGGTTTTGAAGCCTGCTAGTGTCGACCCTAATAGGAAAAGGGTCTTGTCTACTGATCCATGATGAGCGCACTACCCGCATTTGGGAAGCGAGTATGGGCGCCCCCCTCAACTTGACCTGATTCGCATCTCGTCCAAATCGCCTCATTTAGTTCGTGTTTTCCATTTGCCGCATCATGTTTTTGCGAGCCCAGGCCAGGGTGGAACTTTCGTAGTCGGCATATAGGGGGACACGGTCTTAGAGTGCTATGATGGTCCATTTTCTTCTGGGCTTGATTAGCCGTGCGCCCAAGGTTCTTTGGGCTTGATGCGAGGAATGGTTGGTTGTGTTGAGTACCCCGCTTGGTGGAAGGGCCTTTCCATCTGGCGGGTTATTCATGAGTGTACGGCCAAATTGGTGCAACCCTGCAGGGATAATCTTCTCGAGAAGCCGTGTTTTTCGCGGTTATGGATTACTTGGTGAAAGTACTGGCTAACAAGTACTCAGGACAACTTAAACATAATGACCAAACATGTTACACCCAATGATTGATAATTTGACTAGTAATAGGTTGATGACACAATAACTTGATTCACCTTTAACACAACTGTGTGAGTTATCCTCGGATTGCTTCTTTGGATAAGGGGCGAAATCCAGGATGGGTTTGTTTGAAGTTATCTTTCAGTTGGTTACAATCCTCGATCTCATCTGCTTTCTGTTAGCCGGAAGTAGTATAATCTCTGTAGTTGGTTAGCGCAGACAGTTGCAGCATCTTTTATATCCCCTCTCTTCCGTTGAACCCAAGGCATCTGTGCTTGGTGTTGACGGGTTACACTTTGGTGAACTGTGAGTCTTGCTTGCCAGTACGTTTATGTACTGACCCCTTTGGGGCTGTGGTTTACGCAGACGACGTTTCCGAGGATCTACATGGTGGCTACTACGTGAAGTTTGACGAGACTGCTGACGAGTAGATAGCGGACCCGGGCAGGATCCGAGACTTCGTGGATGGGCTCCGTCTGTTTGTTTCCGGCCTCTTAGGCCTATTTGGTTCTTGTCTGTACTCAGACATGTCGAATGCTTCCGCTGTGATGTAATGATGTATTGTTGGGGCATGTGCCCTCTGAATGATTGTATTTGCTATCTCTGCTCTAATGAGAGCCATTTGCAATTTATTTCAATCTTTTGTGTCGTAGAGATCTGTTGTGATATCACTGGTTAAACGCCGTTGACGTACCATGTGTGTATGGTTTGAAGTACGTTGACGGAAGTGCCTTTGATCTCTAGTGGATAGTTTACATCGACGATGGAATAGCAGGGCTTGTGTTGTCGCGCATAAGCGCAGGCCTACCAGGAAGCTGGGACGTGGGAGCAGTTATGCCCCATAATCCAAGCATCTGCTATCCAGTTCGTACGGTGAGTATCCCCTAGAAGTCAGGGTGCGACACAGACGACGATGTTGAGACAGACGAGGTTTACGACACTACTTCAGAGGAGTTAGCCCAGTACCAGGCTACTGAGTTTGCAGGCAAGTATTCACTCACCTGAACCATTGTGTCCTTTCCACACTGGATATCGATACTTTCCGTTTTCTAATCTGCTAGCCTTAAGATTCGTTGCTTGTGTTCCGATCCTATCACATGTTATCCTGTAACCCTGTTATAGCCTATCCTCCACACCTAAAACCCCGTTGCTTGTTGCCCGTGTCTTACTAGCATGCTTAGGGTGGTTTATGCTCGAGTCTGATGTCCGTTATTTCTGTTACCATATTTATTATGTTCTGGGGGCTCAATGTTTAAACAATAACCTGTTAATGTTTGAGGTAATGCTAATTTGATGATAAGGCACCGGCAGGAGGCCGGGTATGGTTTTGAGGCCTGCTAGTGTCGAACTCAGGAAAAGTTCTTGTCGTCTGGATCCATGTTGAGCGCGCTAACCGCATGTGGGAAGGGTGCATGGGCGCCCCCCGCAACTCTAATTCGATTCGCATCTCGTCCAAATCGCCACACTTAGTTCGGGCTTTCCATTTGATGCACGCATATGCAGGTACGAACCCTCGGCGCCAGGGTGGAACTTTTGTAGTCGGCATTTAGGGCGGCGTGGTCTTCCAGTGCTATGAGGGTCCCCCTTTTCTTCGTGGGGCTCGATTAGCCGCGCAAGCACATCACGTGGTTCTTTGGGCTTGATGCAAAGAAGAGTTGGGTTGTGTTGAGTGTTTCGCTTGGTGGGTTTGATCCCCATCTGGCGGGATATTCTTACGTGTACGGCCAAATTGGTGCACCCCTGCAGGGTTAAATCTTCTCGAGAAGCCGTGTTGTCCGCGGTTATGGATGACTTGGTGATAGGGTTGGCTAACAAGGATTAGACAACTTACACCTAATTAATAATAATGTGACTAGTAATAGGCATATTGTCACAATAACTTGAACCTTCATTAATCCAACTGTGTGGGGTATCCTCGGATTGCTTCTTTGGATAAGGGGCGAGATCCAGGATGGGTTTGTTTGAGGATAGTGGTAGTTGGTTCCGGTACGCTATCTTATCCCCTTCTTTTAGCCGGATGTTGTAGCGTGTCTCTGTAGTTGGTTAAAGCACCCGCTGCCGCATCTTTATATCACCTATCTTCCGTTGAACCCAAAGCATCTGTACTTGGTGTTGCCGGGTACGCTTTGGTATCTTGTGCGTCTTGCTTGCCAGTACTCGTCTGTACTGACCCCTTTGGGGCTGCGTGTTCTGCAGACTACGTTTCCGAGGATCCCCATGGTGGCTACTACGTGGAGTATGACGAGGCTGCTGACGAGTAGATAGCGGACCCGGGCAGGATCCGAGACATCGTGGATGGGCTCCGTCTTTTCGTTTCCGGCCTCTTAGGCCTATTTGGATCTTGTTTGTACTCAGACACTTTGGATGCTTCCGCTGTGATGTAATGATGACTTGTTGGGACATGTGTCCTCTGGATGATTGTTTGCTATCTCTGCTCTAGTGAGAGCTATTTGCCACTTATTTCTATTTCTTTGTGTCTTAGAGATTTGTTGTGATATCACTTGGTCAAATGCCGTTGACGTACCATGTGTGTATGTTATGAAGTATGTCAATGGAAGTAGTCGGATTTCTATGGGATGGTTTACGCATACGATGAATTGTAGAGGATGGTTGTCACATGTTTACGTGTTGGCCTACTCATATTGAGATGCGGGTGCCGGTATGCCCCGTAAGCCATTTATCTACTGTTTAGCGGGCTGTGAGTATCCTCTAGAAGTCCGGGTGCGAAAAATGGTAACAGAGCCTGTCTACCTGTAGGATCCCTTTTACTGGTCGCAGTTGAGTCTAGAAACTATTTTGTAGCTATATAGGAAAAATGAAACGTGAGAGTAGGAATTCTGTTCTTTTATTTCTTTCCCCACCCACCCTCCCTTTTTCTGGTAAGGAAGTGCAACGTTGTTTTCTCTTCTCATCTAAACTTTCAAGTTAGGATTTCACGTATCCTGGTTTCTCTAGGATAATTATATCTACTAGACCATAGGAATGGAGGTGGTTGTGACATGATTTATCATGTTGCCTACTCACGATTGAGAAAGGAGGCACATAAGCCCCGGAAGCAGATCCTCTATTCCTTAAGCAGTAGATATTGATCCTTTAGAAGCCCGGATGGGTTTTCCGTAGTACCTCAGGAGTGTTTGGTCTCGTGTTTCCCGATGTTGCTTCGATATCCTGTTCTTCTCAACATCCTTTTCGTCCGTTGAAACCTTGTTGTTGCTTGCCACTTCAGTTCTTCTACCGGCGTCTAATCAAAACTTCCCCGATCATCTGCAGATGGATCCCAGGTTTTACCCGCAGGTGGTTCGTATGACTCATTGCGAGACCACTGCCGGTTATCCGGAGATGCTGAGAGACATGGTCACTTTTCTAGGGTTCCGTTGGGCACCAGAGTACCAGGTCTACGATCAGCAGCGAGAGTTTGAGCAGACCTACTACCAGGCTATCGTCTACATTCTGTCAGATGATGGCATGAGCGTAGTCCACCGCTACGAGGCAGTGGGTTCCACAGTGGATATGGCTGTGCAGCAGGCAGCTTATGTGAGCCTCACCGTCCTTCGTGCTGACTACTGGGGATTTGACGATTCTATCTATCGCCACATCCCCCGTGGTTACATCACTTAGGAGGGAGCTCACTTCACTCTCTACGACAACTTGGATGTATACGAGCATGATAACTCCAGGCTGCACACCACCGCTCAGTTTGTGAGGCACAGTGACGCAGTTGCCCGCACACTATCTCAGGAGTTGGCTTCAGTCAGAGAGCAGCTTTACCTTGCTTTGACTCGTCTGGCGACTTACACCACAGACTTTGTTGGAGACGAGTGCTTTGCACGTTTCGATCAGCTAGTTGGGTGTCGTCTGCCAGATGCTGGAGGTTACGAGCCGATCAGAGGTCCACTCCTCAACCTTGGTGCTGGTTACACTGGGATTCCCCGCTTTGGAGCACAGGGAGTCGACGATATGTACTTCACCACGCCTAGAGTCGGTCTCAGACCACGTCAGATCTACGTGGATCGTCGTTCCACCTACTTTCGTGGGCGTCCTCCTCACCGTACCTCTCGCCGTACTCCTAACCGCCGTCCTGCGTGATGAGCATGGGAGTACCGATGTATCCATTCTTAGCTATGTTTAGTTATCCTTTGGCATTCGAACCATTTATGGTGTGTTGGATATTCTGATGTATTTGAACATGTGATGGTGAACCTTGTGGTTGTCTATTCATGCGTTGGAATAATCTCTCTTTCGGTTTCCAAGTCTATCCTTTTCTATTGTTGTGCTAAAATGCATTTCCATTCAGGATGCCGCCAACAAGGAACAACACGCCTGAGCCACCGCCAATCGCGGAGCTATTGACTCAGATGACCCAAGTCATGACGCAGATGGCCCAGTTTCAGGCTAATCAGCACATCAACCAGACAGCTCCACGAGTCAGCATCAAGGAGTTTCTCAGTCTGGGCCCAAGAGCTTTCGTGGCCACACGCGAGCCTCTGGACGCTGATGACTGGATCCGTGAGATAGCCAAGGCTCTGGAGATTGCACACGTAGCTGAAGAAGACAAGGTCAAGTATGCCTCCTATCTGCTGAAGGGTCAGGCAGCTACTTGGTGGGAGAACTTCCAGGCCATGAGAACTGGGATGCCAGTCACGTGGGATTGTTTCAAGGAAGCCTTCCTGAAGCACCACATTCCAGATGGTCTCATGGAAAGAATGCGTGAAGAGTTTTGCTCACTCAAGCAGGGCAAGCTGGACGTCATCGGGTATCAGAGTGAGTTCAATCGCCTCGCTCGATACGCTGGAGATGAGGTGTCCACTGAAGCTAAGAAGATGGCAAGGTTCCGCAGAGGTTTTAACATGGAACTCAAGTATGCCCTCACCAATATCAAGGCCAACAGCTTCGAGGATCTCGTTAACACCGCGCTCAATGAAGAAAATGGGCGCAAGGCGTTCGAGGAGTCTCGCAAGCACTCGCGTGAGGGTGGTTCCTCCTCCAACATGACCACCCCTACGCAGAAGCGCCGCATCTGGGTACCAAATGGTGCTGTCACTCGGGCTCCATACGCCCAAACTTCTCCAGGCTTCACGCCCCGCCCACCCAACCCTGCTCAGATGCATGATCAAAGGACTTCGATGGGGCAGCCAAGGCCAGGGCCTCCTCGTGTCGTCACTTGCTACAAGTGCAAGCAGACGGGACACTACGCCGACAAGTGCACGCAGAGGCAGCTACATCCACCACCACCTCGTCCTAACAAACCAGGCAATGGTGCGCGCTCCCCCGCCTAAGGCCCTCAACTCCAACAACAGGCCTGTGGGGAGGACCGCAAGGGTGAATCATGTCAAGATCGACAAAGCGAGGAAGCTCCTGACGTCGTTCTCGGTACATTCCCGTAAACTCTATTCCAGATAAAGTGTTGTTTGATACTGGAGCATCACATTCTTTCGTGTCAAAGATCTTTGCGACAGCAATTAAACTCCCTTTTGTTGGTTTGGGTTCCCCGCTAGTGGTCAACTCCCCTGGAGCAGCTATGCAAACTTCCAAGATCAGTCACAAAAATCAAATTCTAATTGGAGGCCACATATTCCTTGCTTCTCTAATACTGCTTGGCAATTCTGACATTGATGTCATTCTTGGTATGGATTGGCTGAAGGCCAATAAAGCAAGAATTGACTGTGCTCAAAAGTCAATAACTCTGTCCCCACCCTTCTGGCCAGATAATCTATTCTCCACATGAATCAAGTTCCATTCAGCTATGCACCCTCGATGCAAAACCTCTACCTTCACTTGAAAATGTTCCGGTGGTTTGTGACTTTCCTGACGTCTTTCCAGAAGAGTTGCCAGGAATGCCTCCGGACAGAGCTGTTGAGTTCGTGATCGAACTTGAACCAGGTACTGCTCCAATCTCTAAGCATCCCTATAAGATAGGAACTCCCGAGCTGAAGTTGTTGAAGGAACAAATTGATATGTACATGGAAAAAGGTTACATTCAACCTAGTTCCTCGGCTTGGGGTTGCCCAACTCTGTTCGTTGCGAAGAAGGATCACACAAAGAGACTCGTTGTTGACTATCGTCCTCTTAACGAGAAAACCATCAAAAACAAGTATCCAATTCCTCGCATCGATGATCTTTTTGATCAACTTGCTGGAGCCTCAATATTCTCCAAGTTGGACTTGAGAATGGGTTACCATCAAATAAAGATCAGAAAAGAGGATATTCCAAAGACAGCCTTCACCACTCGCTACGGTTTATATGAATTCACCGTCATGTCCTTTGGTCTCACCAATGCACCGGCGACCTTCTCTCGACTCATGAATTCTGTCTTCCATGAATACCTCGACAAGTTCGTTGTGGTATATCTTTATGACATTCTTGTCTACTCAAAATCCGAAGAGCATGAAGAACATCTTCGTCTCACTCTCATGAAGCTTCGCGAGCATCGTCTCTATGCCAAATTCTCCAAATGTGAGTTCTGGATTTCAGAAGTTGTTTACCTTGGTCATGTCATCTCTGCCAAGGGCATAGCCATTGATCCAGAAAAGGCTAAAGCAATTGTTGATTGGAAACCTCCAAAGACGGTGAAGCAAGTAAGAAGTTTTCTTGGCTTGGCTAGCTATTGCCGTCGCTTCGTCCAAAACTTCTCCAAGATTGCCAAACCTCTCACTGACCTCACAAAGAAGGACAAGAAGTTCGTTTGGTCTCCACAATGTGATTAAAGTTTCAATCTCCTGAAGACTAAACTCTCTACACCAGTTCTGGTTGGCCCAGATCCTTCCAAACCTTTCCAAATATTCTGTGATGCTTGTCTCCAAGGTCTAGGTGCAGTTCTTATGCAAGAACGTCAAGTTGTGGCTTATGCTTCACGTCAGTTGAACACACATGAGCTCAATTATCCCACTCATGACCTTGAACTTGCAGCAGTTGTGTTTGCCCTCAAGAAATGGAGACAATACTTGATGGGTAATCGCACTGAAATCTTTTCCGATCATAAGAGTCTGAAGTACATCTTCACTCAACCAGATCTAAACCTCCGACAAAGGAGATGGTTTGAAAAGATCAAAGACTTTGATCTTACCATTTCTTACACTCCAGACAAGGCTAATGTTATGGCCGATGCTCTCAGTCGCAAGTCGTATTGCAATAATCTCATGATCATGGAAAGCCAACCTCCTCTTCATGAAGAATTCCAGAAGCTCAGCCTTGGTATTGTTCCTCAAGGCTATCTTGCAAACTTGACAGCCATTCCAACTCTCGAGGACAAGATTCGTTCTGAACAACTTCGTGATGCTCAAATCAAGAAGATTGTAGAACACATCAAAGCAGGCAATGAGAAATTTGAGTGCTTCAAAATTGATGACAAGGGAACTGTGTTCTTCGAAGGACGCATTGCAGTTCCTCAAGTTCAAAGTCTCAAAGATGTCATTCTCAAGGAGGCTCATGAAACTCCTCTCTCCATACACCCTGGAAGTACAAAGATGTACCAGGATCTCAAGACACTGTATTGGTGGCCTAGCATGAAACGTGAAATTGCTCAATACGTTTCTGAATGCGACGTCTGTCAACGTGTTAAGGCAGTTCATCAGAAAACAGCCGGTCTTCTCCAACCTCTGAAAATCCCTGAGTGGAAGTGGGATATGATTGAAATGGACTTCGTCACTGGTTTTCCAAAGTCCAAGAGGGGCAACGATGCAATCTTCGTTGTCATTGATCGACTCACTAAAGTCGCTCACTTCTTTCCTGTCAAAGAAACAATCTCAGCTAGTCAGTTAGCAGAGCTCTACACAGCATAGATTGTTCCTCTTCATGGTGTTCCATTGGAAATAAGCTAAGACCGTGGAAGCATCTTCACTTCTCATTTCTGGAAAAGTTTTCAAGAAGCATTGGGCACCAAGCTTCTGTTCAGCACAGCTTATCACCCTCAGTCTCAAGGGCAAGTCGAAAGAGTCAATCGGATTCTCGAGGATATGCTCAGAGCATGTGGTCTCTGTTTTGGCATGAAATGGGAGGAATGTCTTCCATATGCTGAATTCTCCTACAACAACAGCTTCCAGGCAAGCCTAGGCATGGCACCATTTGAGGCTCTCTATGGCTGCAGATGCAGGAGTCCAATCAATTGGTCTGGAGCTGGTGAACGTTCACTCTTAGGCCCTGACATTGTTAAAGAGGCCGAAGAGAAAGTTCGCATCATTCATGACAATCTGAATATTGCTCAGTCTCGTCATAAAAGCTACTATGACAGCAAACACAGGGACATGGTCTATGCAGCTGATATCTCCGTGTAACTCCCCTCAGAGGCACTCATCGTTTTGGTGTCAAAGGAAAGCTTGCACCAAGATATATTGGTCCCTTTAACATTCTCTCAAGGCGTGCAGAAAATGCCTATCGTCTTGAACTTCTAGAAAAGCTATCCAAGGTGCACGATGTGTTTCACGTGTCACAACTCAAGAAATGCTTCAAAGATCCAGGTCGTGCAGTTGATCATGATTCCATTGATCTGCAAGAAGATCTCTCTTATGAGGAGAACCCTATTCGCATTCTCGATGAGACCGAGCGTAAAACTTGCAACAAGAGCACCAAGTTCTTAAAAGTGCAGTGGTCTCATCATTCCGATAAAGAGGCAACGTGGGAGACCGAAGAGGATCTTCGCAAGAAGTATCCAGACCTTTTCTCTTCTCAGTAGGAATCTCGGGGCGCGATTCCTTCAAGGGGGGCGTTTTGTAACATCCCAAGTATGAAAAACACCATTAGAATGTTTGCTCCTTGTTAATTTATGTTTTGCATCATGTCATCATAAGCATTGCATTTGTTTTCACTTGTTTTTCCATTTGATTTTCAAACAAAAATTCAAATCCTTGTTTCATACTTGTTTCCAATCAAAACATCCAATTGTTTCCAATAAACTTGAAATTCCAAACTTTAAACTTGCTTAAGTTTCAATAATTCAATTATTGCAAATTTCAATCAAATCCATTTGAATTTCAAACAGAAAAAAAAATTAAAATTTTGAAAAATAAAACTTTGCACAACTGGGCTTTTGCAATAAATAGCTAATAAAAATTATCACCAAAATTTTTCATCCCCAAAAACCCCTTCTATTTCTCTCCTTATCCTTTCTTTTCCTTTGAGCAAAAAAAATATAATTACAAAAAAAGAGGGGGAGGGCAGGCCAGCCCACTTGGGCCGAGCCCACCACACCCCCACGAGCCCAGGCGCACGACAATCTGTCGTCTTCCTCCTCTGTACGGAGACAGAGGAGGGGCGACCTCCCCCACCGAGCAGAGCACCTGCTCCCCCTCCTCCTCCTATTTCTTCCCCCTCTCCCCTCCAAAGCCTAGCTCTCCTCTTCCTCTTCCTTTCTCTCCACCGCCATTCCTCTTTCTCCCCCTCGATTCCCTCCTATCTCCCGTAATTTTTCTCTGAAACTTTCCTGTACCTTCTGTAACTCACCGTGGCCGGTTCTTAGAGCTCGCACCGCCGCCTCTACGCTCGCCGTCGAGGCCCCCTTTCTGCGGGAACGGAACCGGGAGGGTTCCCTCTCCCCTTTTGCCGAAGGGAGCGAGGCCCGGGAAGCCGCGGATCGCCGCCGCCGAGCTCCTCGCCGTCGCCGCCGTCTGCACGCCACAGACCGCCAACCTTCCCGTCCGCTCCTTCCTCGACAGGCCCACGGTGAGCCACCCCCTGTCCGCCCTCTCTCTTCTTCCCTCTCTCCTTCCCTCTGCACCGCGGGCGAGCGCCCAGCCCTCGAGCGCCTCGCCGGCAGTCGCGGTCGCCGCCGTCGTCTCCCTCTCGATCGGATGCAGTTAACTGAACCTCGTTCAATTTCGACAGTACGCCAGAACCTCACCTCAAAAACGTGCGCCTCTGTATCCTTCACAAACCGAGCGACTAGCCCAGTGGCTAGCACCCCGTACGCACGCCCAGCTGCCCCGGGTTCGAATTCCCCCTTAGGCACAAAGCCACCTCTTTTTTGGCCCTTTTTCTTTTATTTCCCGAAATCCAGAAAAACAGATCTGAACCCTTATTTGTAAAATCCATAACAAATTGAATATTGCTCCAATTTCAATGATTCAAGTTTCTGTGGATTCATAATATTGTGCTCTTTCTAGTAGTAACAAAGTTGCAACATGTTCCTGTAATAAATTTTGCACTAAATAATTAATAAAAAATGCAATAAAAATTTGAAACTTTGGGGGAATTCACAACTTGAGTTCTGTTCATCCAATTTGAGCAAACTTGGGCTCTAAAATTTTTTCTTAACAAACTCTACACATTGGTATTTTGTTTGGTCACAATTGAATTAAATTTGAACATCTTTCCCTCTGTTTACTAAAAAGGGCAGAATAAAATACTTATGAAGAATTGCATAATAAATTCAATAATGATCCAAAAATTATGTTTAATAGCTCAAAATGTTCAGTGAAACATTTGCTACATGTTTACAACCTTTTCAATACAATTTTTTTACTGTTTTTCCTAATTAAAAGTGGTCCAATAATTCAACACTTACACCTTTTAAATTGCAAAATTCATAACTTGGGCAATTCAAATCCAATTCCAACATGTAAAATATGTTTTCCATACCACTTTTCATGAACTTTACAAATATCAACTTTGTTTTATGTTTTAAATAAATTAAATTGCTGAAAACAACTGTTTCTTAATTAATGCATTTAAAATTGTCCAATTAATAACTAATTCATTTTAATTCCTTTTTCAACAAATGAAATATGTTTTCCATCTAAAATTTTGTGTTCTTTCCAAATATGAATTTGGTTATCTATTTTGAACAATTAAAATGGGTGAAAACAACAATGCTTGTGTAACTCATTTAAGAAGCCAAATTTCATAACTTAATAAATAAATTTCCAAACTTGGTAAACACCTTTTCAAATTGAAGCTATTGTTGTTTTCTTATTGTTTTCCTCATCCATGCATCATTCTAATCAACTTTCACATGATGGTTAGTTGTAGATCATTTAATTCAACCTTAATTCATGGGCTTTTCCATATGCAATCCAAATTGCATATGGTCCCATTTAATTATGTTACCATGTCAACTAGCTTATCTTTGATGCATCAATTAAATTGTCATGCATCATCCCATGATTGTGCATTATGCCATGTTATTGATTGCTTGTCTCTCTTCGTTGTTTGTTTGCTTCTTCTCGAATAGACGACGACGTTGAGACGAGGTTTACGCCACTACTTCAGGAGTTAACCCAGTACCAGGCTACTGAGTTTGCAGGCAAGTATTCACTCACCTGAACCATTGTGTCCTTTCCACACTGGATATCGATACTTTCCGTTGTCTAATCTGCTATCCTTAAGATTCGTTGCTTCTGTTCTGATCCTATCACATGTTATCCTGTAACCCTGTTATAGCCTATCCTCCACACCTAAAACCCCGTTGCTTGTTGCCCGTGTCTTAGTAGCATGCTTAGGGTGGTTTATGCTCGAGTATGATGTCCGTTATTTCTGTTACCATATTTATTATGTTCTGGGGGCTCGATGTTTAAACAATAACCTGTTAATGTTTGAGGTAATGCTAATTTGATGATAAGGCCGGCAGGAGGCGGGTATGGTTTTGAGGCCTGCTAGTGTCGAACTCAGGAAAAGTTCTTGTCCTCTGGATCCATGTTGAGCGCGCTAACCGCATGTGGGAAGCGTGTATGGGCGCCCCCCGCAACTATGATTCGATTCGCATCTCGTCCAAATCGCCACACTTAGTTCGGGCTTTCCATTTGATGCGCATATACAGGTACGAACCCTCGGCGCCAGGTGGAACTTTTGTAGTCGGCATTTAGGGCGTGGTCTTCCAGTGCTATGAGGGTCCCCCTTTTCTTCGTGGGGGCTCGATTAGCCGCGCACTCACAGCACGTGGTTCTTTGGGCTTGATGCGAAGAAGAGTTGGGTTGTGTTGAGTGTTTCGCTTGGTGGGTTTGATCCCCATCTGGCGGGATATTCTTACGTGTACGGCCAAATTGGTGCACCCCTGCAGGGTTAAATCTTCTCGAGAAGCCGTGTTGTCCGCGGTTATGGATGACTTGGTGATAGGGTTGGCTAACAAGGATTAGACAACTTACACCTAATTAATAATAATGTGACTAGTAATAGGCATATTGTCACAATAACTTGAACCTTCATTAATCCAACTGTGTGGGGTATCCTCGGATTGCTTCTTTGGATAAGGGGCGAGATCCAGGATGGGTTTGTTTGAGGATAGTGGTAGTTGGTTCCGATACGCTATCTTATCCCCTTATTTTAGCCGGATGTTGTAGCGTGTCTCTGTAGTTGGTTAAAGCACCCGCTGCCGCATCTTTATATCACCTATCTTCCGTTGAACCCAAAGCATCTGTACTTGGTGTTGCCGGGTACACTTTGGTATCTTGTGCGTCTTGCTTGCCAGTACTCGTCTGTACTGACCCCTTTGGGGCTGCGTGTTCTGCAGACTACGTTTCCGAGGATCCCCATGGTGGCTACTACGTGGAGTATGACGAGGCTGCTGACGAGTAGATAGCGGACCCGGGCAGGATCCGAGACATCGTGGATGGGCTCCGTCTTTTCGTTTCCGGCCTCTTAGGCCTATTTGGATCTTGTTTGTACTCAGACACTTTGGATGCTTCCGCTGTGATGTAATGATGACTTGTTGGGACATGTGTCCTCTGGATGATTGTTTGCTATCTCTGCTCTAGTGAGAGCTATTTGCCACTTATTTCTATTTCTTTGTGTCTTAGAGATTTGTTGTGATATCACTTGTTCAAATGCCGTTGACGTACCATGTGTGTATGTTATGAAGTATGTCAATGGAAGTAGTCGGATTTCTATGGGATGGTTTACGATACGATGAATAGTAGAGGATGGTTGTCACATGTTTACGTGTTGGCCTACTCATATTGAGTGCGGGTGCCGGTATGCCCCGTAAGCCATTTATCTACTGTTTAGCGGGCTGTGAGTATCCTCTAGAAGTCCGGGTGCGACAAATGGTAACGAGCCTGTCTGCCTGTAGGATCCCTTTTACTGGTCGCAGTTGAGTCTAGAAAACTATTTTGTAGCTATATAGGAAAAAAGAAACGTGAGAGTAGGAATTCTGTTCTTTTTATTTCTTTCCCCACCCACCCTCCCTTTTTCTGGTAAGGAAGTGCAACGTTGTTTTCTCTTCTCATCTAAACTTTCAAGTTAGGATTTCACGTATCCTGGACTCTCTAGGATAATTATATCTAGACCATAGGAATGGAGGTGGTTGTGACATGATTTATCATGTTGCCTACTCACGATTGAGAACGGAGGCACATAAGCCCGGAAGCAGATCCTCTATTCCTTAAGCAGTAGATATTGATCCTTTAGAAGCCCGGATGGGTTTTCCGTAGTACCTCAGGAGTGTTTGGTCTCGTGTTTCCGATGTTGCTTCGATATCCTGTTCTTCTCAACATCCTTTTCGTCCGTTGAAACCTTGTTGTTGCTTGCCACTTCAGTTCTTCTACCGGCGTCTAATCAAAACTTCCCCGATCATCTGCAGATGGATCCCAGGTTCTACCCGCAGGTGGTTCGTATGACTCATTGCGAGAGCACTGCCGGTTATCCGGAGATGCTGAGAGACATGGTCACTTTTCTGGGGTTCCGTTGGGCACCAGAGTACCAGGTCTACGAGCAGCAGCGAGAGTTTGAGCAGACCTACTACCAGGCTATCGTCTACATTCTGTCAGATGATGGCATGAGCGTAGTCCACCGCTACGAGGCAGTGGGTTCCAAAGTGGATATGGCTGTGCAGCAGGCAGCTTATGTGAGCCTCACCGTCCTTCGTGTTGACTACTGGGGATTTGACGATTCTATCTATCGCCACATCCCCCGTGGTTACATCACTTAGGAGGGAGCTCACTTCACTCTCTACGACAACTTGGATGTCTACGAGCATGATAACTCCAGGCTGCACACCACCGCTCAGTTTGTGAGGCACAATGACGCAGTTGCCCGCACACTATCTCAGGAGTTGGCTTCAGTCAGAGAGCAGCTTTACCTTGCTTTGACTCGTCTGGCGACTTACACCACAGACCTATCTCAGGAGTTGGCTTCAGTCAGAGAGCAGCTTTACCTTGCTTTGACTCGTCTGGCGACTTACACCACAGACTTTGTTGGAGACGAGTGCTTTGCACGTTTCGATCAGCTAGTTGGGTGTCGTCTGCCAGATGCTGGAGGTTACGAGCCGATCAGAGGTCCACTCCTCAACCTTGGTGCTGGTTACACTGGGATCCCCCGCTTTGGAGCACAGGGAGTCGACGATATGTACTTCCCCACGCCTAGAGTCGGTCTCAGACCACGTCAGATCTACGTGGATCGTCGTTCCACCTACTTTCGTGGGCGTCCTCCTCACCGTACCTCTCGCCGTACTCCTAACCGCCGTCCTGCGTGATGAGCATGGGAGTACCGATGTATCCATTCTTAGCTATGTTTAGTTATCCTTTGGCATTCGAACCATTTATGGTGTGTTGGATATTCTGATGTATTTGAACATGTGATGGTGAACCTTGTGGTTGTCTATTCATGCGTTGGAATAATCTCTCTTTCGGTTTCCAAGTCTATCCTTTTCTATTGTTGTGCTAAAATGCATTTCCATTCAGGATGCCGCCAACAAGGAACAACACGCCTGAGCCACCGCCAATCGCGGAGCTATTGACTCAGATGACCCAAGTCATGACGCAGATGGCCCAGTTTCAGGCTAATCAGCACATCAACCAGACAGCTCCGCGAGTCAGCATCAAGGAGTTTCTCAGTCTGGGCCCAAGAGCTTTCGTGGCCACACGCGAGCCTCTGGACGCTGATGACTGGATCCGTGAGATAGCCAAGGCTCTGGAGATTGCACACGTAGCTGAAGAAGACAAGGTCAAGTATGCCTCCTATCTGCTGAAGGGTCAGGCAGCTACTTGGTGGGAGAACTTCCAGGCCATGAGAACTGGGATGCCAGTCACGTGGGATTGTTTCAAGGAAGCCTTCCTGAAGCACCACATTCCAGATGGTCTCATGGAAAGAATGCGTGAAGAGTTTTGCTCACTCAAGCAGGGCAAGCTGGACGTCATCGGGTATCAGAGTGAGTTCAATCGCCTCGCTCGATACGCTGGAGATGAGGTGTCCACTGAAGCTAAGAAGATGGCAAGGTTCCGCAGAGGTTTTAACATGGAACTCAAGTATGCCCTCACCAATATCAAGGCCAACAGCTTCGAGGATCTCGTTAACACCGCGCTCAATGAAGAAAATGGGCGCAAGGCGTTCGAGGAGTCTCGCAAGAACTCGCGTGAGGGTGGTTCCTCCTCCAACATGACCACCCCTACGCAGAAGCGCCGCATCTGGGTACCAAATGGTGCTGTCACTCGGGCTCCATACGCCCAAACTTCTCCAGGCTTCACGCCCCGCCCACCCAACCCTGCTCAGATGCATGATCAAAGGACTTCGATGGGGCAGCCAAGGCCAGGGCCTCCTCGTGTCGTCACTTGCTACAAGTGCAAGCAGACGGGACACTACGCCGACAAGTGCACGCAGAGGCAGCTACATCCACCACCACCTCGTCCTAACACAAACCAGGAAATGGTGCGCGCTCCCCCGCCTAAGGCCCTCAACTCCAACAACAGGCCTGTCGGGAGGACCGCAAGGGTGAATCATGTCAAGATCGACAAAGCTGAGGAAGCTCCTGACGTCGTTCTCGGTACATTTCCCGTAAACTCTATTCCAGATAAAGTGTTGTTTGATACTGGAGCATCACATTCTTTCGTGTCAAAGATCTTTGCGACAGTAATTAAACTCCCTTTTGTTGGTTTGGGTTCCCCGCTAGTGGTCAACTCCCCTGGAGCAGCTATGCAAACTTCCAAGATCAGTCACAAAAATCAAATTCTAATTGGAGGCCACATATTCCTTGCTTCTCTAATACTGCTTGGCAATTCTGACATTGATGTCATTCTTGGTATGGATTGGCTGAAGGCCAATAAAGCAAGAATTGACTGTGCTCAAAAGTCAATAACTCTGTCCCACCCTTCTGGCCAGATAATCTATTCTCCACATGAATCAAGTTCCATTCAGCTATGCACCCTCGATGCAAAACCTCTACCTTCACTTGAAAATGTTCCGGTGGTTTGTGACTTCCCTGACGTCTTTCCAGAAGAGTTGCCAGGAATGCCTCCGGACAGAGCTGTTGAGTTCGTGATCGAACTTGAACCAGGTACTGCTCCAATCTCTAAGCATCCCTATAAGATAGGAACTCCGAGCTGAAGTTGTTGAAGGAACAAATTGATATGTACATGGAAAAAGGTTACATTCAACCTAGTTCCTCGGCTTGGGGTTGCCCAACTCTGTTCGTTGCGAAGAAGGATCACACAAAGAGACTCGTTGTTGACTATCGTCCTCTTAACGAGAAAACCATCAAAAACAAGTATCCAATTCCTCGCATCGATGATCTTTTTGATCAACTTGCTGGAGCCTCAATATTCTCCAAGTTGGACTTGAGAATGGGTTACCATCAAATAAAGATCAGAAAAGAGGATATTCCAAAGACAGCCTTCACCACTCGCTACGGTTTATATGAATTCACCGTCATGTCCTTTGGTCTCACCAATGCACCGGCGACCTTCTCTCGACTCATGAATTCTGTCTTCCATGAATACCTCGACAAGTTCGTTGTGGTATATCTTTATGACATTCTTGTCTACTCAATCCGAGGAAGAGCATGAAGAACATCTTCGTCTCACTCTCATGAAGCTTCGCGAGCATCGTCTTGCCAAATTCTCCAAATGTGAGTTCTGGATTTCAGAAGTTGTTTACCTTGGTCATGTCATCTCTGCCAAGGGCATAGCCATTGATCCAGAAAAGGCTAAAGCAATTGTTGATTGGAAACCTCCAAAGACGTGTGAAGCAAGTAAGAAGTTTTCTTGGCTTGGCTAGCTATTGCCGTCGCTTCGTCCAAAACTTCTCCAAGATTGCCAAACCTCTCACTGACCTCACAAAGAAGGACAAGAAGTTCGTTTGGTCTCCACAATGTGATTAAAGTTTCAATCTCCTGAAGACTAAACTCACTTCTACACCAGTTCTGGTTGGCCCAGATCCTTCCAAACCTTTCCAAATATTCTGTGATGCTTGTCTCCAAGGTCTAGGTGCAGTTCTTATGCAAGAACGTCAAGTTGTGGCTTATGCTTCACGTCAGTTGAACACACATGAGCTCAATTATCCCACTCATGACCTTGAACTTGCAGCAGTTGTGTTTGCCCTCAAGAAATGGAGACAATACTTGATGGGTAATCGCACTGAAATCTTTTCCGATCATAAGAGTCTGAAGTACATCTTCACTCAACCAGATCTAAACCTCCGACAAAGGAGATGGTTTGAAAAGATCAAAGACTTTGATCTTACCATTTCTTCACTCCAGGCAAGGCTAATGTTATGGCCGATGCTCTCAGTCGCAAGTCGTATTGCAATAATCTCATGATCATGGAAAGCCAACCTCCTCTTCATGAAGAATTCCAGAAGCTCAGCCTTGGTATTGTTCCTCAAGGCTATCTTGCAAACTTGACAGCCATTCCAACTCTCGAGGACAAGATTCGTTCTGAACAACTTCGTGATGCTCAAATCAAGAAGATTGTAGAACACATCAAAGCAGGCAATGAGAAATTTGAGTGCTTCAAAATTGATGACAAGGGAACTGTGTTCTTCGAAGGACGCATTGCAGTTCCTCAAGTTCAAAGTCTCAAAGATGTCATTCTCAAGGAGGCTCATGAAACTCCTTCTCCATACACCCTGGAAGTACAAAGATGTACCAGGATCAAGACACTGTATTGGTGGCCTAGCATGAAACGTGAAATTGCTCAATACGTTTCTGAATGCGACGTCTGTCAACGTGTTAAGGCAGTTCAGAAAACAGCCGGTCTTCTCCAACCTCTGAAAATCCCTGAGTGGAAGTGGGATATGATTGAAATGGACTTCGTCACTGGTTTTCCAAAGTCCAAGAGGGGCAACGATGCAATCTTCGTTGTCATTGATCGACTCACTAAAGTCGCTCACTTCTTTCCTGTCAAAGAAACAATCTCAGCTAGTCAGTTAGCAGAGCTCTACACATCATAGATTGTTCCTCTTCATGGTGTTCCATTGGAAATAAGCTAAGACCGTGGAAGCATCTTCACTTCTCATTTCTGGAAAAGTTTTCAAGAAGCATTGGGCACCAAGCTTCTGTTCAGCACAGCTTATCACCCTCAGTCTCAAGGGCAAGTCGAAAGAGTCAATCGGATTCTCGAGGATATGCTCAGAGCATGTGGTCTCTGTTTTGGCATGAAATGGGAGGAATGTCTTCCATATGCTGAATTCTCCTACACAACAGCTTCCAGGCAAGCCTAGGCATGGCACCATTTGAGGCTCTCTATGGCTGCAGATGCAGGAGTCCAATCAATTGGTCTGGAGCTGGTGAACGTTCACTTAGGCCCTGACATTGTTAAAGAGGCCGAAGAGAAAGTTCGCATCATTCATGACAATCTGAATATTGCTCAGTCTCTTCATAAAAGCTACTATGACAGCAAACACAGGGACATGGTCTATGCAGCTGATATCTCCGTGTAACTCCCCTCAGAGGCACTCATCGTTTTGGTGTCAAAGGAAAGCTTGATCCAAGATATATTGGTCCCTTTAACATTCTCTCAAGGCGTGCAGAAAATGCCTATCGTCTTGAACTTCTAGAAAAGCTATCCAAGGTGCACGATGTGTTTCACGTGTCACAACTCAAGAAATGCTTCAAAGATCCAGGTCGTGCAGTTGATCATGATTCCATTGATCTGCAAGAAGATCTCTCTTATGAGGAGCACCCTATTCGCATTCTCGATGAGACCGAGCGTAAAACTTGCAACAAGAGCACCAAGTTCTTAAAAGTGCAGTGGTCTCATCATTCCGATAAAGAGGCAACGTGGGAGACCGAAGAGGATCTTCGCAAGAAGTATCCAGACCTTTTCTCTTCTCAGTAGGAATCTCGGGGCGCGATTCCTTCAAGGGGGGCGTTTTGTAACATCCCAAGTATGAAAAACACCATTAGAATGTTTGCTCCTTGTTAATTTATGTTTTGCATCATGTCATCATAAGCATTGCATTTGTTTTCACTTGTTTTTCCATTTGATTTTCAAACAAAAATTCAAATCCTTGTTTCATACTTGTTTCCAATCAAAACATCCAATTGTTTCCAATAAACTTGAAATTCCAAACTTTAAACTTGCTTAAGTTTCAATAATTCAATTATTGCAAATTTCAATCAAATCCATTTGAATTTCAAATAGAAAAAAAAAATTAAAATTTTGAAAAATAAAACTTTGCACAACTGGGCTTTTGCAATAAATAGCTAATAAAAATTATCACCAAAATTTTTCATCCCCCAAAACCCCTTCTATTTCTCTCCTTATCCTTTCTTTTCCTTTGAGCAAAAAAAATATAATTAAAAAAAAAGAGGGGGAGGGCAGGCCAGCCCACTTGGGCCGAGCCCCCACCCCCACGAGCCCAGGCGCACGACAATCTGTCGTCTTCCTCCTCTGTACGGAGACAGAGGAGGGGCGACCTCCCCCACCGAGCAGAGCACCTGCTCCCCCTCCTCCTCCTATTTCTTCCCCCTCTCCCCTCCAAACCCTAGCTCTCCTCTTCCTCTTCCTTTCTCTCCACCTCCATACCTCTTTCTCCCCCTCGATTCCCTCCTATCTCCCGCAATTTTTCTCTGAAACTTTCCTGTACCTTCTGTAAGTCACCGTGGCCGGTTCTTAGAGCTCGCACCGCCGCCTCTACGCTCGCCGTCGAGGCCCCCTTTCTGCGGGAACGGAACCGGGAGGGTTCCCTCTCCCCTTTTGCCGAAGGGAGCGAGGCCCGGGAAGCCGCGGATCGCCGCCGCCGAGCTCCTCGCCGTCGCCGCCGTCTGCACGCCACAGACCGCCAACCTCCCCGTCCGCTCCTTCCTCGACAGGCCCACGGTGAGCCACCCCCTGCCCGCCCTCTCTCTTCTTCCCTCTCTCCTTCCCTCTGCACCGCGGGCGAGCGCCCAGCCCTCGAGCGCCTCGCCGGCAGTCGCGGTCGCCGACCATCGTCTCCCTCTCGATCAGATGCAGTTAACTGAACCTCGTTCAATTTCGACAGTACGCCAGAACCTCACCTCAAAAACGTGCGCCTCTGTATCCTTCACAAACCGAGCGACTAGCCCAGTGGCTAGCACCCCGTACGCACGCCCAACTGCCCCGGGTTCGAATTCCCCCTTAGGCACAAAGCCACCTCTTTTTTGGCCCTTTTTCTTTTATTTCCCGAAATCCAGAAAAACAGATCTGAACCCTTATTTGTAAAATCCATAACAAATTGAATATTGCTCCAATTTCAATGATTCAAGTTTCTGTGGATTCATAATATTGTGCTCTTTCTATTAGTAACAAAGTTGCAACATGTTCCTGTAATAAATTTTGCACTAAATAATTAAATACAGAAAATGCAATAAAAATTTGAAACTTTGGGAATTCACAACTTGAGTTCTGTTCATCCAATTTGAGCAAACTTGGGCTCAAAATTTTTTCTTAACAAACTCTACACATTGGTATTTTGTTTGGTCACAATTGAATTAAATTTGAACATCTTTCCCTCTGTTTACTAAAAAGGGCAGAATAAAATACTTATGAAGAATTGCATAATAAATTCAATAATGATCCAAAAATTATGTTTAATAGCTCAAAATGTTCAGTGAAACATTTGCTACATGTTTACAACCTTTTCAATACAATTTTTTTTACTGTTTTTCCTAATTAAAAGTGGTCCAATAATTCAACACTTTAATTACACCTTTTAAATTGCAAAATTCATAACTTGGGCAATTCAAATCCAATTCCAACATGTAAAATATGTTTTCCATACCACTTTTCATGAACTTTACAAATATCAACTTTGTTTTATGTTTTAAATAAATTAAATTGCTGAAAAAAACTGTTTCTTAATTAATGCATTTAAAATTGTCCAATTAATAACTAATTCATATTAATTCCTTTTTTCAACAAATGAAATATGTTTTCCATCTAAAATTTTGTGTTCTTTCCAAATATGAATTTGGTTATCTATTTTGAACAATTAAAATGGGTGAAAACAACAAATGCTTGTGTAACTCATTTAAGAAGCCAAATTTCATAACTTAATAAATAAATTTCCAAACTTGGTAAACACCTTTTCAAATTGAAGCTATTGTTGTTTTCTTATTGTTTTCCTCATCCATGCATAATTCTAATCAACTTTCACATGATGGTTAGTTGTAGATCATTTAATTCAACCTTAATTCATGGGCTTTTCCATATGCAATCCAAATTGCATATGGGCCCATTTAATTATGTTACCATGTCAACTAGCTTATCTTTGATGCATCAATTAAATTGTCATGCATCATCCCATGATTGTGCATTATGCCATGTTATTGATTGCTTGTCTCTCTTTGTTGTTTGTTTGCTTCTTCTCGAATAGACGACGACGTTGAGACAGACGAGGTTTACGACACTACTTCAGAGGAGTTAACCCAGTACCAGGCTACTGAGTTTGCAGGCAAGTATTCACTCACCTGAACCATTGTGTCCTTTCCACACTGGATATCGATACTTTCCGTTGTCTAATCTGCTAGCCTTAAGATTCGTTGCTTGTGTTCTGATCCTATCACATGTTATCCTGTAACCCTGTTATAGCCTATCCTCCACACCTAAAACCCCGTTGCTTGTTGCCCATGTCTTAGTAGCATGCTTAGGGTGGTTTATGCTCGAGTATGATGTCCGTTATTTCTGTTACCATATTTATTATGTTCTGGGGGCTCGATGTTTAAACAATAACCTGTTAATGTTTGAGGTAATGCTAATTTGATGATAAGGCACCGGCAGGAGGCCGGGTATGGTTTTGAGGCCTGCTAGTGTCGAACTCAGGAAAAGTTCTTGTCCTCTGGATCCATGTTGAGCGCGCTAACCGCATGTGGGAAGCGTGTATGGGCGCCCCCCGCAACTATGATTCGATTCGCATCTCGTCCAAATCGCCACACTTAGTTCGGGCTTTCCATTTGATGCACGCATATGCAGGTACGAACCCTCGGCGCCAGGGTGGAACTTTTGTAGTCGGCATTTAGGGCGGCGTGGTCTTCCAGTGCTATGAGGGTCCCCCTTTTCTTCGTGGGGGCTCGATTAGCCGCGCACGCACAGCACGTGGTTCTTTGGGCTTGATGCGAAGAAGAGTTGGGTTGTGTTGAGTGTTTCGCTTGGTGGGTTTGATCCCCATCTGGCGGGATATTCTTACGTGTACGGCCAAATTGGTGCACCCCTGCAGGGTTAAATCTTCTCGAGAAGCCGTGTTGTCCGCGGTTATGGATGACTTGGTGATAGGGCTGGCTAACAAGGATTAGACAACTTACACCTAATTAATAATAATGTGACTAGTAATAGGCATATTGTCACAATAACTTGAACCTTCATTAATCCAACTGTGTGGGGTATCCGCGGATTGCTTCTTTGGATAAGGGGCGAGATCCAGGATGGGTTTGTTTGAGGATAGTGGTAGTTGGTTTCGATACGCTATCTTATCCCCTTCTTTTAGCCGGATGTTGTAGCGTGTCACTGTAGTTGGTTAGAGCAGCCCGCTGCCGCATCTTTATATCACCTATCTTCCGTTGAACCCAAAGCATCTGTACTTGGTGTTGCCGGGTACACTTTGGTATCTTGTGCGTCTTGCTTGCCAGTACTCGTATGTTCTGACCCCTTTGGGGTTGCGTGTTCTGCAGACTACGTTTCCGAGGATCCCCATGGTGGCTACTACGTGGAGTATGACGAGGCTGCTAACGAGTAGATAGCGGACCCGGGCAGGATCCGAGACATCGTGGATGGGCTCCGTCTTTTCTTTTCCGGCCTCTTAGGCCTATTTGGATCTTGTCTGTACTCAGACACTTTGGATGCTTCCGATGTGATGTAATGATGACTTGTTGGGACATGTGTCCTCTGGATGATTGTATTTGCTATCTCTGCTCTAGTGAGAACTATTTGCCACTTATTTATATTTCTTTGTGTCTTAGAGATTTGTTGTGATATCACTTGTTCAAATGCCGTTGACGTACCATGTGTGTATGTTATGAAGTACGTCAATGGAAGTAGTCGGATTTGTATGGGATGGTTTACGCAGACGATGAATAGTAGAGGATGGTTGTCACACGTTTACGTATTGGCCTACTCATATTGAGATGCGGGTGCCGGTATGCCCCGTAAGCCATTTATCTACTGTTTAGCGGGCTGTGAGTATCCTCTAGAAGTCCGGGTGCGACAATTAGCCCCTGAGTTCAGCTTGGGCACAACCGCGACTTCAGCCTCGTTTTCTTCCTTTCTTATCTCGAAGTCGAAGTCTTGCATTTCCAAGGTAACCTCTCCAACTAACCTTTCTCCTTTGAGAGTGTCCTATTGTAACTTATCTCTGAATTTCCCCTCTTATCCCCTTGATAACTTGATTCATTTCCTTAATTCCCATAGAAATCTCAACCATCATTTCTGATATTACGGGAAGAGGTGTGTGCTAATATATTTTCCTTATCTGTTATTCCAAGCCACCATTCTCCCTTACTCCTTCTGAGAGCTGCCACACTTGTTCATGTAGCTTGTCTTCCTCAAAGGGAAAATCCATGGAATGACCTTTAAAGAGGCTTGTCTCCTGCAATTTGTCTTCTTCCAATATCTATGAAGAAACTTTATAGGACCTAGTGAAAGAAGAATGACTCCCTCCTAAAGCCATCTGTCGTTGGAGAGCTCCTTCTGATGAGAAAACTCCAACTCCCTCTAACGATGAGGTGGTAATATCCGTGGATGCCATCTATCGCGGTTCTACTCCTCCCTAGTCGAATTTCTAGAGCAAGCTAATGCATCACTATGGGCTTCGTCCTCACGACATCGGCCCTTGGTCCTATCTCTTGTTAGCAATTTTGGGAATCTTTCTGAGGATTATCTTCAAATTGAGCCAGACCTGGATCTCTGGCTTTCCATGTTTCATTGTCATAACTAGATCAAGGGGAAGAATCATCTGAATCTCTAGTGCGGTGCAATTTCATTCTAGAGTCAGAATTCCGAAAAAAATTCCACGCTCAAGAAGGGGAATAAGGTCCCTAACTGGAAAATAACATTCTTCTATGGTTGTGTCATTTATCCTGCGGGTGAAAGCAGGATTGTACCTTGGTCTCCCGCCCCATTTGATGCTACCAGGAAGCTTTTAACTGGCCCCTAACCCATTCTAAGGTCCGAATAGAGATTTTGAACAAAAATATCTGAATTCTCATGAGTCGCAGTCTGTCTTGTCTGAATCAGATAGCTTATTTGTCGCAATGGATATCCAATCCAACAGTCATGTGCCATTACTCTAGTCTTGATGATCCGCTCCGAACCTCTAGGGGAAAAATATGATCATGGCGACTTGACCAATTTCATCTCTCGTATCACGAAGGAGTAAATTCACTCTTTCTAGGTCAGAGGTCTGGCCCCTTTCTCTTTGTCCAATCAAACTTTGATGGTAATAATCTCTCTTATTCTTAATTCTATGATGATTCCTTATTATAAGTTTTAACATCTCTTTCTCTTTTCTTCATACAATTGCCAACTTCTGTGATACTCCTCCTACTGCCGAGAATCATCAGTTGCAAGCTGGCATGGATCCTCAGATGTCAACTGATCCTAGAGTTTCCCTTACTGAGCCTTAGAATTCCCTTGACAATCCTTTGATGCTATTCCGTTAACTTTCCTTCCACCTACTCCGACTTTGAAGAGGAAACCAGAACCCTCCTGGAGGCTTTATCAAGAAATCTCAAACCGGGAAAAGAGAAAATGACTAGAGGAGTAGTGCCCTCTCATTTAGCTCCAAATCCTCTCGAAAAAGTTTCAAAGGGAACTTCTTATCCTCTCCCTTCACTTGACCACGACGTAGTGCCTGCTGCACATTCCCATAGCCAGCTCGTAAGTCAATGCCCATGCCACTGGTTCCATGCCCGAGTTGTTGTTCAGAACCTTCCTAGGCCCTTTGAAGTCGCCCGGGAACTTTTCATGATCATATTTATTCTACTAGGCATTGGGGGCCTCTGAGTTGTGATGCTATTGAACCCACACCCGTACTTACCTTTTTGCTTGTCTTTATTATGAGTCGTCAGAATCTTGTATTCCGTGCTGACCGCTCCGTGTAATCATGTGTTGCCTAACATTGCTGGTCGTGACAGCTCTTTGTGGCCTCTCCTCTCCACGGGAGCTGTATGATCGTACATGCAGAAAGTAGTCTCCTTACAGATCGAGGTGAATAGTTCTATTGTACTACCTGGCTTAGCAGCTCGATAGCATGCCTGGCTTCTTGCTCGAGTGCACTATCTCCCTAGAACTTCACCTAACAGAGTATGTGGGCCACGGTGTATACTTTCTCTGTTGGGCTAGCATATCCCTCTGGGTGTGGAATACAACTGCGGGGATCGGCGATGGTGTTGGAGCCCAGGTTAGACTCAATGTTAATGGAGTTGGGTGGGCTGCATCTATCGTATGTAAGGCTTGGTGTGTCGCCACTCCTGGTAGGGCGACTCTGATGGTTGATGTTCATTCGGAGACCCCAAGTGTAATTCGCATTAGAGGGTTAGTGCACAATCAAAAAATCACATTTTATGCATGGACACAAGCTTTATTAATACTTTTTAACATTATCTACAGCCACTGATGTTTCGTGGAGCAACAAAATCCATTCGACATTGTAAAATAGAGAATACAAGTAAAAAAGGGAGAATCTGGTAAAACCAGAACAGTCTGTAACGACGAAATTTTTCGGGGCACTTACGTTGCTCAAATCAAAGTACGTAAAGCTAGAACAAGTTTCGGAATTAGCTTAGGAATAAGCACAAAAAAATTCAAATCATTTTGATCTTTCTTTGAATTATGCGATTTTATATGGTGGACAGCAGAAATCTGTTTTCTGCGCAGAAATACAAAACCAACCTCAACTTTCACTAGAGACTTTACTTGGCACGAAAAATGCGAGAAAATAAAGATCCAAAGGAGTTTCTACAGAACTATGCAACACCTTGAATCAAGGAAAACATAGAAAAATAAATCAAAAATAAAACCATGGGTTGTCTCCCAAGAAGTGCTTTTCTTTATCGCCTTTTAGCTAGGCCCAGTAAACTAGAATCAAGTATTTTCAAGTGAAGAAGCATCCAAATCAATAATATCCTCCAAAACACCACTTGTAGCAATTGGTACTTTAGGTACCCATGAAGATGATTCAACATGCAAATCACTTTTAATTTCACTAAAAGTTTTCTCAATTTTAAGCACATTAGGGGGTTTTGGTTTAGGCACCTTGGGGACATACATAATTTTTTTCTCTTTTCCATAAAAGTTTTCTCTCTCTTAACCTTAAGATAAGAAAAAGTTGAACTCAAAGTTTCCATAGCCTCCTCTAGTTTACAAATCCCAATGTTTTCATTATCATGGATATTGCTAGCCTCTAAAATAGTAGTTCTCTTATTGATACTTACTAATGATTCATTAACTTTGCTAATATTATCAAGGAAATTTGGCAGATTTTTCTCCATAGAGTTCATCTTTTTATAACATCATCTAAAGTAATCTCAGTTTTTACAACCTTAGTAGGTGGTGTTCCAACTAAAATTTCAATTAAATTACAGGCTTCTAAAGTAGGAGTTCCCAGAAAATTACCACCTGTAAGAGTGTCTAGAACATACCTATGCCAGCTAGTAATACCAACATAAACATTCCTAAGAAGGATCAAGGTAGAATATTTCTTAGTACATCTATGATGAGCATCTCTTATTCTATACCAAGTATCTTTCAAACTTTCTCCCCCTTGTTTCTTAATAGAATGAACCTCAACTTCAGGAATACTTATTTTAACAAGGTTAATAACAGGATAAAAATAACAACTAGAATAAGAACTAATTATTTTGTTTTTTCGGTAAAGAGAAGCAAACAAGACAAAATAAAATAAACTAAGCAAAACAAAAACAAAGTAAAGATATTGGAAGTGAGAGACTCCCTTGAAGAAATCCTCTTCTCCCCGGCAACGGTGCCTGAAAACTTAATGGCTGATGTTCGTCGGGAGACCCCAAGTGTAGGGTGTGAAGAGTGCAACGACAAGCCCTCGGAAAGAAACCGAGGTTGAATCGACTAGAAGGGGAAAGAAATCACTTTCGAAGGTTGATGCAGCTGATGTTGGCAGGGCGCACTAGCGGTTTAGCAGCAAAGTAGAACCTACACAACATAATCAAATAACTTTGCCCCAATGAAGCAGTGAGGTCGTCAATCTCAGCGTTTTTGCTGAAAACAAAAGGGTTAAGAGTATGGTGTGGAAAACAGTACTTGTTTGCAGTAGATCAAAAGAGAACAGTGATGGAAGTAGGAAAACAGTAGTAACAGTATGAAAATAGTGATTGCAGTGGTTGTATTATCAGTATAAAGGAAATGGACCAGGTTCCACAGTTCACTAGTGGTGTCTCTCCAAACCAGATAGATAGCATGTTGGCTAAACAAATTACAACTAGGCAATTGACATATAAAGATTGGCCGTAGTGCATATGAATGACATGATGATTACTATGTGATTCATGTGGAATTATAAAAAGATACATAGACCATTATCAACTCCATCTATGACTAATAATCCACCCTCAAAGTGTCATCCGAGCAAACCTTGGGTATTAAGTTGCAAGCAACAGATAATTGCATTAAGCAAAGTGTGTAATGTAAACAACGTAAACATCATTGTTTTCTCCCTAATGGCAACACCACATCCCCCACACGTTACGTTTCTGTCACTCGAGCGTGAGTAAAAGGGAGGCATGAACCCACTATCGAGCATAAATACTCCGTCTTGGTGTTACAAGCATCTACATGGCCAGAGCATCTACTAGCAACAGAGAGCATGCAAGATCATAAATAACATACACATGAAGAGAACATGATAGATTGATAATCATTGGACATAGCATTCAATATTTATTGGATCCCAGCAAACACAACATGTAGCATTACAATAAGATGATCTTGATCATGTTAGGCAGCTCACAAGATCTAGACATGAGACATAAAGACGAGACAACAACCATATAGCTACTGCTATGGACCCGTAGCCCAAGGATGAACTACTCACGCATCATTCCGGAGGCGGACTTGGTGGTGATGAGCCCTCCGGTGTTGATTCTCCCTCCCGCCAGGGTGCCGGGGAGAGCTCCAGAACCCTCCGGAACTAGGGTTGACGATGACAAAGGTTGCAGATGTTTTTGGTGGAAAAGGCTCATGTCTTGGGTTAACTTCCCGAGAGGTATAAATAGGCGAGAGGGAAACATCGGTGGGCGGCCAGGGGGTCCACACCACCCCTGGGCGCGGCCAGAGAGGGGGCGCCGCCCTATGGTGTGGGGTCGTGTGGCCCTCCTCCGGGTACCCTCCGGACTCCGTGTGTGCGACAAATTTCTAAGACTATTGGTTTTCGAATCATCCAATTCCGAGAATATTTCCAAAACAACTTTTCTGAAATAAAAAAACAGAAAACAGGAACTGGCTCTATGGCCTCTTTTCAATAGTTTAGTCCCAGAAAATCAATAAAAATGGCATAAAGTGTATAGGAAACATGTAGCATATAGTATGAAAGCAACATGGAACATCAGAAAATTATGGATACGTTTATGATGTATCAGACTCCAACTCGCATGTTTCCTGATTGGGTCGTAGAGCCCCATAGCCCTTGGACCTGGCATAGCTGATCCGTGATTGTTGTCTTTTTTTGGTGTTTGAAAGGACTGGAGGAGATCCCGAGGATTGTCCTGATCTGCTCAGTTTATTGGAAGCTTTTGCATTACCCTTATCGATGCTTGCTCTGCCTGGCTAGGGCTTATGAACCCTCCTTTCGCCAGCTGTTGTTCCTCGGCCGCGAGTTTATGTTTCTCCTGAATTATCATGGCCGTATGGTCTGTAAAGGCCTGATATGGTAGGAGGACGAATCGCAAAAATTTCTCCAATTCTTCTACGCGAGCGGCCACGTTCTCGCTGGTTATTGGTAACTCGAAAGCATGCGAATTTCCGGTCAATATAGGGGCTCTTTGTGCCGGGACGAACGGGGCCTCCGTGCATTCCCTTGCGTCCCCTGCATTCTGCAACAGATGAATCCTCATCCGAGAGGACATTGGTTTTCGAATCATCCAATTCCGAGAATATTTCCAAAACAACTTTTCTGAAATAAAAAAAAACAGAAAACAGGAACTGGCTCTATGGCCTCTTTTCAATAGTTTAGTCCCAGAAAATCAATAAAAATGGCATAAAGTGTATAGGAAACATGTAGCATATAGTATGAAAGCAACATGGAACATCAGAAAATTATGGATACGTTTATGATGTATCAGACTCCAACTCGCATGTTTCCTGATTGGGTCGTAGAGCCCCATAGCCTTTGGACCTGGCATAGCTGATCCGTGATTGTTGTCTTTTTTTGGTGTTTGAAAGGACTGGAGGAGATCCCGAGGATTGTCCTGATCTGCTCAGTTTATTGGAAGCTTTTGCATTACCCTTATCGATGCTTGCTCTGCCTGGCTAGGGCTTATGAACCCTCCTTTCGCCAGCTGTTGTTCCTCGGCCGCGAGTTTATGTTTCTCCTGAATTATCATGGCCGTATGGTCTGTAAAGGCCTGATATGGTAGGAGGACGAATCGCCAAAATTTCTCCAATTCTTCTACGCGAGCGGCCACGTTCTCGCTGGTTATTGGTAACTCGAAAGCATGCGAATTTCCGGTCAATATAGGGGCTCTTTGTGCCGGGACGAACGGGGCCTCCGTGCATTCCCTTGCGTCCCCTGCATTCTGCAACAGATGAATCCTCATCCGAGAAGACATTGGTTGTGGCTTGTGTCATGGACATAATCGGTGGGAAACCACTTCAGGTCCCAGCATTGTTTCTTTTGGCATTGTTTTCAGAAAGGTTGCATGAATCACGGTTGCGATAGGCGGTGAGGACGATGCTGAAACTAATGGATTTGTAGGCAATGAGTATGATGCTGCGCAACTGGCGCGGTTGTAGACGATGGGGACAATGTCCTAGGGGGAGTGTGTGTTGTTCTGTTGTTGCCCCTCCTTCTGGACATGTACACCCCAGCGTCAGATGAAGAGCCGCTCGTCATGTTCTACTCCTTTCAAACTCGTTGCAGAGCCTTTATCCGTGTAGCTGGCAGATGGACTCTGTGTCTTCCTTTTCCCATTCTGTTTTGCAATTGACCGCAGATTCAGCGATCCATGTCTTCTCGTAGTCAACACTTGACTCCTTCGGGATGGTGTCTGACTCTCATATGTGGATCCAATGTGTCCAATGAAGATATGAACATGCCAAAGCTAATCTACAAACCTTCCTCGATTGCATCTGCTCTGGTCCCAGTATGTGGAGTTGGTGAATATCTGATTTCCTCGATTTACAGGTGACTGATGGAGATCTTCTCCATCCCACGATGTGCTCCCTCCAAGTGATGGACGCCAACTGTCATGGGTTGTCATGACAATAGTCATCGAAATATGACTTGTGAGTCCATGGGGCTTGTGTGACTTAGGAATCGTCGATATCAAAGTTGGTGCAAGTAAAGATGATGTACCCAGGTTCGGCCCCTCGATGTGAGGTAAAGACAAACTCCTGCCCTCCTTCTCTCATTTTATTATCGATGAAGTGTCGATTACAACGAGAGCTATAGGCCAGTTGTCTATTGAGATCTAGCTTGTGCCCTACTTGGTCCCTCGAGTTCCCTTATATAGACGGCGATTCACAAGGCCTGAACAATACCGCGGATGGAGTTCAGTAATTACTTAAGGTCCAACTATCAGGCGTTTTCCTAATTAGAATATGGTAAGGAGTCACATAGCCTTCTACAAGATTCATCTGTATCCTAGTGACCCGCGAAGATCCGTCTTCCTACGAGTTTGCATCCTTTTGCGGGTCTATCTGTCAGATATCTGCCCATTAGTGACACTTGATAGTACCAAAGTAAAACCTCCAAAATGTACAGCCCCGATAATTTCATAGTCTAAGAATATGTTGAACTATAACCTTATTCTGATATGTCACTAAGGACAAAAGAC
Source organism: Alopecurus myosuroides (assembly GCA_028641055.1). Classification (NCBI taxonomy): domain Eukaryota; kingdom Viridiplantae; phylum Streptophyta; class Magnoliopsida; order Poales; family Poaceae; genus Alopecurus; species Alopecurus myosuroides. The sequence goes on from CM054057.1 coordinate 540,338,700, forward strand.
ATCGCATTGGAATTTCTTTGCATGTCAACTACTTGGGTGTACCCAACCATATTGTTCCCATGAAACAATATGCTATTCATTGATGCTGACATAAACTATGTCCATGAGCAGGAAAACACGTTCATCAAGCATACAACAAATTAGTCTGAAATGGCAAGACTAGCGTATAAAATAACTATTCATGATACTACACATGAGCGTGATCTTTCCTCTGAATCGCATACTCAGGAGCCATACCAGTTATAACATAGTAACATTAATCATATTATGCAACATATGTACAAATATTATTACCATTTGGTCATACATCCAACAACACATGCATATTTTCTTTGGAGTACGATCCTTTCCCTCGCTTTCAGGATCTATCAAGTAATGGCCAGACTATTGGGCCTTAAAGTGCATCAATAGCCCTAAAAGAATTTGCATGTAACTTCTTAGATGCATTATGCGTTTGTTTTTACCTTTGAAAGCATCTTCCATTTCATGCATAGAAATTTCATAAAATTAATAATATAGGGCTTTGACGGTGTAGATTTATTTGTTTACATTTGTGTCCCCGTCGTAGATATAGAGGGTTAGCTTTTTAATGCATGTAAGAGATCGTGCAAGAAAACACTAACTTATGCATACGTGATTCATCGCTCGACCTTGGTTTAAATGGCGTCACTAGATATATATGGCCATATGACACCTAAGATTTAAACATAAAACTAATGAATGCGCTACACATGGAGCAAAGATATGACTTTTTCATATAGACTGGTTTATGGAGCCGGCTATGTCACTAAGAAGTATCCACTTGGGAAAAAAATCTAAGACACATGGGTGAGAGGTGTTATGTGTATGGAGCATCCAAGTGTGAGGCATGTAAGGAATCAGTGACATGTGTCATCTCAATGACGTGGAGTGTGGTGTGTGTATTGTGTCATGTCAATGACTTGGAGTTTGGTGTGTGTGTACGTGTCGTGGTGGCGGGACTGATGTCAGCACGGTATACACTCTTAGTATATATATTAATATATTGTTTTTGAGTTGTTCGTTGTAATAAATTGAAGTCTACAATGTTAATGTTAATTTTGAATATATTATTTAACTATATGGCTAAATAATGGATTGATCACTAACACACATATCATTTGTTCTCTAATGTGTACTCGCAGAAAAATATTTTTCGAAGATCGTCGTCATTGACATAGTAAGGGTGAAGTTTATTCGCACAATGCTCGCTTGAAATATGAAAGAAAAAATTAAGTTTTTCATACGAGTCCATTAGTTCATATGTACATAGTCCCATTTAGATTAGTAATTGTTTTGTGAAATTTTTGGTGCATTTATAAGAAAAAACAATTAATATGCATCTCACATAGAAGATCTTGTGAAATGATTTGGAACCCAAGGCAACATTAAAGAATATATAAGGAGATCGTGAGAATATATATGATCTTGCGGTACAATTCATGGATCATTAACTTACATATGAATGGAGCATTTATCATTTGGTTTATCATGCAATATCATTGACCTAAAGCCAAAAATTGCCGCATATATGATCAAATTTCACATGTTGCATATGGGGACCATGGTTGCCAATATCTAGAGAAAAGATATGCTTTCCTTCACTAGTATCTCATCACATTTGTGGCACATTTATTTAGTGGGAAATATAAATTATTTGTGCATAGGTACATAAGAAAAAGCCATTGCGATCCATGTCACTTGCAGCCAACTGATTGAGTTTCTGTGTGCTACATATATGGGAGGTCGATGGCGACCATGGTTTGAGTCTTCAACTCTAAAAAGGAGGGGCGTGTCAAGCATGCATACAAACATGTGTATGTTCTCTCTAGAAATATTAGAAATGATCGATAGGGCTGCATGTTTTGTCCTTAGCCATCTTCTTGTGTACATATGGAGGCCTCGGACAATTATTTGCATCGACAAACAAACAAAAAAATCTCAAAAGAAAAAAAATAACAAGGTCAACTTAAATTTTTTGGTTTCTTATTTAGAAGTTCATAAACACCGTGTTAATTATAGTGGATGCCCGTTCGTATGGACTGAAAAACTATCAATGTATCAATCGAATTATCAAAAGTAGGTCCATGGCTTAGGATATACAAAAATACACTACCATACTCCTCACTATTCCCATCCTTGAAGCTCTAATCCCTCTTGATAGTTCTTAGCCTTCATACTACTAATGCGGTAAAAATGGCACATCTTTATCTATGTTTAAACCGTATCTTTGTCATGAAAATGATAGAGATATCACTCTGGACCTGCCACTAATCACTAATGTGGAATTTATTTGCAAATATCCATGTCATTGTTTTTATTGCAGATATTGGACAGAAAACCAAGGGAAATCAGGGAGAAAAGGAAGGAAAAGATAAAGGTCATAAAATCATCAAAGGCTGACCTTGCAACACACTTAAGGGTCACGGTACGATCACTACCGACCGTACCACCCGCTGTACTGTTGTCAGAAGATCCGTCATATCAAACTGACCAAAAGTCGTCAAAGGACCCAGAGCCAATTCACGAATGAAGTGGCCCGAAACCATAGTCCATTCGCTAGAACACCATATAAGGAGAAGAAACAGCCCTGAGAGAAGCGACGTACACCATTCCCTCTCCACCGCCGTCACCACCGTCCTCTCCACGCAAGACCACGAAGTACTGACGCATCTACACCACATCATCTCCACCACCACCATTGTAGTGTTCCCACATTTAAATAATCCAAGAACACACGTGTTACTGTGCTAATCTCTGGATCAATTGCTAGCACCACACTATAAAGTGAAATATCATGAAAATGCGTCAAAATCTATTACATCGCATGATCCAGAATTTACAGAAATAACATTACAACTTGCATAGTCTCAGAAGACCAACATGATACATAAAATTACAGCGTAAAACATAGTACAACATTGAGCATGATCTTCTTCATGTGCCGCAAGCAAAACATGTGGGTTGTAGACTCGAGATCCTATGCGAAATCCTCACTCTCCATCAGATACATATGCAATATGGAATATGCATCCACAAGGGGTAAGTACAATTTATTGTACTAGCAAGTAACACTATGGTGGATATAACTGGCAAGAATACACTACATGCATATTTGGGTGAGTGGAGCTCCAGCTAAGTTTGCATAAAGCAAGTTTGCTCCTATCTCTTTTCATAAAAGACTTTTATCTTTAGTAGAACCAGAACTAAATTAAGTAGTACCATTGATAGGAACCAGGGAAAACTCCTACCCATGTTCACCCATCAAAATTTTGTTAAGAAATTAGCATGATGAGATTCTTCCGTCATTTCCTTATCCAGTTGCTCATATTTGTCCATAATCGGGCACACGGCTAATATCTTAGTTTGTTGACTCTGCAAAGTGTGTGCACTTTCACCTTTAGACTCAGTCAGCCCCAAACATTCTATACGCTCATAATGTATTAAGGAAAGGATAAGATTCAGATGAGATCTTTCAGAAGAAATTCCACCACCATCGTGCTTGACCCGTTCCACCTACACCCTGTACATCTTCTTGCCAATCCTGGTGAGTTCATTCAACTTAGTTGATTAAGAGAGAGCCCATATGACTAAAGGCTACACTGTAAGAATCAAACACATAGAAGGACATAGTAATTTCTCCGTTCCTGGGTGGCATACCGCAAGCGTACCCCCTGGGTGAAAGACACCATAAATATGGCCCCAAGAAAACACTCAACTTTTACCACCATGCAACATCAATACACGCAATTAGTTCATTAAGCTCAGTACTTAGAATTTTCCTCAACATCTATTGAAAACAATGTAACATCATTGCTAAGCATCTACCAAGCTTAATGGATGCAATGTAACAATGTAAAAGGGGTGGGTACACACTACTAGTATAATAGCATATCATAATATAACTTAGTAAAACTTACTATCATGCATACTACTCAAAAATCAACTAATGCAAATAATAAATCTAAACAGTACATGTAAACAACGATAAACAAAAAGAATGATGCTCTCTATACAATATAAACAATACATGCAAACAACAATAAACAAGAAATTCACAAACTTACAAACCAACAAAAAAGTTCACAAGAAAACAACATAACAAAAGGGACAAATCAAGTTAGTTAGACGTCTAAATGATTCAAACTTTAATTGTTCCATGGGTTCACTATGGCTAATAAAGGTTCATCACTTAACAACAAAAAATATAATTATTGTGACGAGGTTTTGATTCTTCCATTTGGGCCAAGGGTTGGACAAAAAATCAATTTTGAAACAATCAAACTTGAGTAGGTTACAAGATTGTTTCAAGGGATCTATTGGATTGTCTCGACAAAAATATCACACGAAGATCTTGGCCTAATCTATTTTTGGCTTGAGTTTCTTCAGGTCTTTCCTTCACTTCCTTTGTGTTTGTTTCTTATGTCCAAGTCATTCTCTAAGTGCTTCCATGATACTTCCTTGTGTTCTTCTCGTTGTGGCAAAGTCTAGTCTTCATGCATGTCCTTCAATGCCCTTCCTTATTGTTCTCCTTATAGATTTGAAGAAAGTCACCTGAAGGACATATCTTGTATTTTAGGGACTTTGTAATATAGAATAAGAGAGGTAGATGAGATTGCTAGAGTTCCCTTAAAAAGGCTTGTAAATTCTTCCTCTTCTTCTTCTTCATCTTCATCTCTAGGAGAGTATTCTTCTTGAGTCACAAACAAAATCCTTGAAGTTGTGTTCGTGTTGAAGTTTCTCACCTTGATTGAAAATATTGTTGTGAGGAGTCTTGATCAAAAGCTCTCATCTCAATTGAAAAACCAATTCTAAGGCTTGGAAAAAATCAAACTTGATACTGATCATCTTTAATAGGTTGTAT
>CM054057.1:540343681-540419615 GCA_028641055.1 Alopecurus myosuroides
ATGAAATAAATACCACATGCTCTATAACATAAACAAGGATGAAAACCACAAGGGCACAAGTTTTTGAATTTGTTAAGTTGCCAAAAACCCCTGTTTTCAAGACAACACCTTTTAGAAATTTGAACTAGTTTGTTCTATGAAGTAACTCAAAATGACTTGAATTTTCTACCACACAAGGAACACACCAAATAAGGAATGTGTGACAAAAATTATCATTTGTGGAAACTCCTAATTAGTCAAATAAATTCAATGTCCATTTATGTCAGAATTGAAATTTGAACAACTTTCAACTATCAAGTTTATCCAATTGAGCCAATTTTCACATATGTTGTGCATCTCAACTAATAAGAATTTTGAGCAAAAGGATTTTAAATTTTGACTTTTTTTTCCTAGTGAAAACATCATTTTTCAGAGAGGACAGGGACCTTTTTGTAAATAGCCAGGGGCCTAAATGTAATCCGAGTCATCTTCTTCCTCCTAGCTCCTCTGTAGATACAGAGCCCCTACGCCATTGCTTCGAGTGGAAGTTTTCTAGAGGAATAAGAGGCCCCCATGTGCTCTTGTCTCCCACATGCCCCCTCTCTCTCCCCCTTGAGCTCCCTCTCTCTCTCTACTCAAAATTTCACAAAAACCGAAACCCTAGCTTATTGGCTCGCCGTCGATCGGCCGTCTCCGAGCTCGCCGCCGACCGTCGTGTATCCCATCCTCTCCGCATCGTCGTGTTCGTCCTCGGTGCCAAAGGAATCGAGCCGGGAGCCCTCGAGGAGCCCGCGCCATCCATTGCCTTCTTCGGCTCCGGGAGGACTCCGGTGAGCTATTGTCGTCGCCCTGAGCCTCCTCCTCCTGCACCGAGTGATCCAATGAGTTCTTGGTGAGAATGCGCTTCTCCCGGTCCCCTTTTCCCCCTCCCTCGCCCTCTGAATCTCCGCCGTGCCTTGCTCGCGTCACGGCCGTCGCGCGCCGCCGTCGCCGGCCACCCTCCGGTGGTTCCCGGGAAGCGAGGCTGCACCTAGAAGACTCCCTGTGTCGTAGGCATCGCGTAGGTAGTTTTGAATCGCTAAACGGTGGTCGTTTTCGCTCGTTTTGGCCTCGCCGGAATTCGTCCCGCCGGCGAACGACGTCACGCTGGCGTCATGCTCCCCTTGACCCTGTGCTGGTACGGTTGAACCTACACGTGGGCCTGGTTCTGCCCGCGTGGCTGCCGTGTGGCCGCTGGCCCGCTGGTCAGCCACTGCGGCTAGATCCCGCCGCGGTGAAACCAGATCTGGCCGGCCCAATACTGGATCTGGCTCATCCACACATCTTTTTCCATTTAAAATTTTACAGATTGTTGCATGTTTACTTTAGGGCCTAAAAGCTAATCTAAATTATGAATTTGACCAAGATAAAATTCATAGTGGTAGATAAACAAAATCTAAACCATCTGCAACTTGTAGATCTACATTTGGATGAATATTTTTGAAATGAAAAATGTTTTGGCAACAGGTACCAGAAACACCAAAATGAGCACAATTTTAAATCCACAACTCAGAATTAAGTGAATCAAATTGCATTGGAAAGCCCTTGAAATTTCCTAACAGGAGCAATTAACCTTGCTTCCAAATTCCTAAATTTGTTAAAATGGAATGCAATTTGGTAAAATACCAGAGAGCACTTTGGTGATTTTTATAAAATGATTAAAAATGATTTTTGATGCAAACTCAATTGGATGGTCTTGTATATGTTTAGGGATATCCAAACCTATCTGGGTTTAATTTTTAGAGCATCATAGAAAATTTGGTGGACAGATCTTTAATTTGCATGTTTCTGCCATTTTGGCATTTTAGGTAATTAATTTGGGTGAATATATTTTTGTGTTGCAATATTGTTTTCTAGCATGTACAAGTTGTGTGAACTTGTTTTCTAAGGTTTACTTAGCTATTTTAGCATGTTAGATTGTGTCGACTTGAGTTGAGAAGAAATAGGATTTTTGTTAATAGCATATGCTTTATCTCTAGTTTTATACTTGCATAGAATTTTTGAGTGATAAATTATGTGCAAGCACTTGGATTGTTGATTGAGTCCAGTACCATGTTGGTACTTATATTGTGTAGGTATCACCTCTGCTAGCTGTCATTTGAGTTGGTAGAGAAGCATGAGTAGCTTTGTCATGGCTATGAAAATGTTATGGAAAAATTCTCTCATGTGTAGAATATTTGACATAAGAATTTGTGGTTGTGTAGCCACATATTTTTGTGTTGTATTCATAGGAAAAGTAGCATTTTGATTATGTTTTTATGAGTACTTGATCCCTAGAGTTTTCACTTGTGTGGAAATAATAGCATGAGTAGCATTACCTTGCTTATTTTAGCATCCTATTATTTTCTACTAGTATGGTTATTGCACTAGGTGCTAGTTTAGTCTTTTGTTAATTTTTAGCAAGTATGACCAGAGGCCTTGTGACCTCTTAATGATTTTTTATGCTAGTGGAACACCCACTGGTGTCATTGCATTTTTGGTGGAAACATTATTTCCCCCACACTAGATGTGTTTCTTTTATATAGTTCTCTAACTAATGAGTGCCTAGTATTTTTTTGCTTGGGATTTTTAGTGCTAAATGAAAATGTGTATGCTTCTGTTTGTAAGTGGTTGTAATCATGTGTGTCTTGCTAGGAAAAATCCATCTTTGGAGTGTTGTTTGATTCCTCTTGTAATGCCCCTTTTTTACCACTAGTATGTAGGAGTTGCCCTGCAAATTGATGCATTGCTTTGTTAAATGGGATATTTTTGTTATAGCAAGTATAGATGTTTTTCACTCCTGTTTTTATGACATGGACCCTCTGGCTGTATTTCAATTACTTGATTGAAATGCATCCATTGATTCTTCATGTTTCAGTAGTACTAGCTTCCCTAGCATTTTTGTATTGAATTAATTTTCCTGCCAACTTGTGTTGGGTAGATAATTTGTGTATCCTTGCATGAGGACATGTTTTCATTTCCCATAATGATAACATGGTTCCTTGTTTGCTTTTTAGTACTTTACATGTTATGCATGCTTGCATAGCAAACCCTTAGTAAAAGCATGTCTATAGGATTCCTCCTTTTATTCATTGTTTCTATTGTTCTCACTATGAGAAATTGTGTGTTTTGTGATGAGTCTATTACCTTGTTGCACTTGTGTAGTCTCACTGATTTGTAAAAGTAACTTTTGCAAATCATGGGTCTTATTTATTCTTGATGTGAATTTAGGCTTAGCAGATTAGCTACCTTGTTCTTTTTGTGGTGTGGTTGATAGACCCATTGCCATGATTATTATTGTGCATGTTTTATATACTTTTAGTAGTCTCACCCTTGTGAAACTAAGTGTATTTTGGGTTTATTAATATCTTGGTATGAGAGTGGCACACCCACTGAATCCATGATATTAAGGTTGTGAGATATGTTCCTCCAACCTTAAACTGTCTTATTAAATGGCATTTCTGCCAAGTGTGTTTGTTTGATTGTTTGCCTCCATTAATAATTGTGTGATTGGTTATTATTAGTTTCCTTGCTGTATGTATTGTTATGTATTGTTTCTTGCCTTGATTGGTTCTGAATGTGTGTCCTTTATTCTCTTTAGGATGTTAGAAAACGAAGAGGAAGGGAGTGTCGTGAAGCTCTGTTCCAAGTTCCAGTCACTCCAAAACCAGGGACACAAGGAGTTACCAGGCAAGCCATCCTGATGCTTGCTGATACAATACTTATCATTATCTATCATGCATGTTTTACCTCTGAAGTTTTACCAAAACTTGATTATCAAAACTATTTTTGATGTGGCTATTACTACTATACTAGTATATAGGTTACTATCATGCCAGTAGTTAAACTTGGTAATACCAAGCCCATAAGCCACCATATGGTATTTATTACCATCAAATATACTAGTCCCTAAGTGGACACCCTAAAATTGTGATTCTACAAAACAAAGGCTTTACGGAAAAACCCAGAGAAAAGGCGGATCCTTGTTCTCCGGAGGAATGTGGAAGTGGTCATTTTTGAGAAAATGGTGTTTTTAAAAAATGACACATAACCTAGTCTTCGCCGGACAACCTTTACTGTACTACCACCCTACCCCAACATGGGCACGGGGCTTAACTGGAAGTTTGTCCTTGTTAGTGTGTGTTCTATCTCAAACGCTATAAGGGACGGAATCCCTTGAACCGATTGTTGTCAAGAGTTGAGACATAAAAAGTGTGGGATTGAGTTTCCCTCCAGTCGCATCAGTTGAGGCATCCTGGCTGGCAGGGATTAGCTCGGTGCCGGGGATGACCGGTAAAACTCAACTGAGAGATAGATACATTCTAGCTTGAACATAGTGGATGGTTATGATCAGATACCTGATGTTTACATACTGTTGTTACAGTCCGTGATTGTTCACGGGAGGTGTACTGGATCTGGTGGATGTGTACACCTCTGCAGAGTATAACTTTTTCGAAGAAGCCGCGTCCTCGGATATGGACAGTTGAATGGCCATGTAGCTAGCATTGTGTCAATGTTTTCAAAAGAGGAAGTTTTTGAAAAGGAATTTTGAAGGGAAGTGTTGAACTTGTGAAGTTCGGAAAGGAAGGAAAACGTATACCGTGGAGGTATCGTTTATGATGAAAAGCCATATGTCGTTATACAAAACAAAATGTTTTGCAAAGAAAACCTTTTCTACTCTAAGAAAGAATTCTGGAAACTGATTCCAAGAAGTTTTGCAAAGAGAAAATATTCTTTAACAAAGCTTTACAAAACCTCTTGTACATGTGATATCTACAAGAGAAATAAAACTATATTATTTTCTTCTGAAGTATCTTCTTCAACGAAGATACAGATTAACCTGACTGCAACTGTGGTGTCATCATATATGAACACCATTGATAGTGAACCCTATTTATAGCCTACCTATTCCACCATATAAGCATAATTTGCATGTTTGGTAAGTGACATGATGGATGTCTTGCTGAGTACATTCAAATGTACTCATTATGGTTTCGCCCCTGGTATCTACTTGCCAGACTTTGAGAAGGAGCCTCCGAAGGATATCTATGAAGAGAAGTACGGAGCTGACGGCTTTGCGAACTAGGATCATTTAAATTGTCTCCGCTGTGTTTGTTAAGTTTCCTGCTCTATGTGGCAGTTGTGTTAAGCTTGATCATGTGATCTTTTATGTAATACCTTTATGTATTCGTGTAATGGATGATGTATTTCTGTGTGCCAACTTTGTATGTTGTTCACGACTGATCTTTCTGGGATCGTGAATGTATGCATACGGAGGGTTTCAGACTGCCGGTCTGGGGTCCTTACATAGTCCGAAGTAAAACCCAAGACAATTTAGGTCCCTCCTCTTGGCAAGATTCCCCCTGTTCTGTCAGATCCGAGAGTTTCGTGCTTTGAGTAGCCCTAGAACCCGCGAGCGAGAACCCGACGCTAGTGAAGCCATAACACAAAGATTGAGGCAATATTGGGCACCGAAGAAACATGCCACACTATAAGACACATGGTATGGACTACCCTAGGATTGGGTGGGATTCATACGCTCTGAAGCTCCTCTCCGGAGATACCCTAGGGCCGCTAAAGAAAAGGACGAAATTGTCGTTATAGACCCTCTACGCGAGACGGAAAGGGGTAGAAAAGTGGAACTAATTTCTTGGTTGTGTTAGGTTAGACCCAAAGAACACCCAAGACAATGTTAGGGCCCACATCTTGGAAATATTCCCCCCGTCCAGTCAGATCCGGGAGTTTCGGGCTCTCAGTATCCTGGAACCCATTAGAGAGAATCTAACGTCGGTGAAGCCCTAACACAAAGAGTTAGGGAATCTTGGGCATCCAAGGTGCATGCCACACTCTAACACACATGGTATGTAAAAACATTGGTTTGGGTGGGATTCAGACGTTCTGGAACCCCTCTCCGGAGAAACTCTAGGCCCGATGGAGAAAAGGACATAACTGTCGTTATGGCCCCTCTACGTGAGCCGGAAGGGGGTAGAAAAGTGGAACTGATTGCTTGGTTGTGTTAGGTTAGGACCAAGAAACACCCAAGAAAATGGTAGGGCCCACCTATTGGCAACATCCCCCTGCTCTCCGTCAGATCCGGGAGTTTCGGGCTATGAGTAGTCTTGGAACCCATGAGCTAGAATCCGACACCGGTGAAGCCATAACACAGAGAGTGAGGGAATATTGGGAATCCAAGACCCATTCCACACTCTAACACACATGGTATGGAATACACTAGGCTTGGGTGGGATTCAGACGCTCCGGAGCTCCTCTCCGGAGAAACCCTAGGCCCGCTGGAAAAAGGACGGAACTGTCGTTCTCGACCCTCTACGTGAGCCGGAAGGGGGGGTAGAAAAAGGGTAACTAATTGCTTGGTTATGTTGGGTTAGGCCCAAGGGAATAACCAATACAATGGTAGGGCCCACCTCTTGGCAAGATCCGGCCCCCCGTTCCGTCAGATCCGGAAGTTTCGGTCCCTGAGTAGTCATGCAACAACTAGAGAGAATCTCACGCCGGTGAAGCCCTAACACAAAGAGTGAGGAAATATTGGGAATCCAGGACCCATGAATTCCACACTCTAACACACATGGTATGTCATACCCTAGGCTTGGGTGGGATTCAGACGCTCCGGAGCTCCTCTCCGGAGAAACCCTAGGCCCGCTGGAAAAAAGGACGGAGCTGCCGTTCTGGACACTCTACGTGAGCCGGAAGGGGGTAGCAAAGTGGAACTAATTTCTTGGTTGTGTTGGTTTAGTACCAAGGAAAAAAACAATGGTAGGGAATAGGGCCCACAAGATCCCCCGTTCCGTCAGATTCGGGAGTTTCGGTCCCTGAGTAGTCATGCAACGACTAGAGAAATCGAATCTCACACCGATGATGCCCTAGCAAAGAGTGAGGGAATATTGTGCATCCAAGCCCCATTCCACACTCGAACAAACATGTTATGTGATAACCTAGGATTGGGTGGGATTAAGACGCTCCTTAGCTCCTCTCCGGAGATACCCTAGGCCCGTTGGAGAAAAGGACGGAACTGCTGATCTGGCCCCTCTACGTGAGCCTGAAGGGGGTAACGAAGTGGAACTAATTGCTTGACTGTGTTAGGTTTAGGACAAAGGAACACCCAATACAATTTAGTGCCCACCTCTTGTCAAGATTCCCCCTGTTCCGTCAGATCCAGGAGTTTTGGGCTCTGAGTAGCCCTGGAACCCGCGAGAGAGAATCCGACGCAGGTGACGAAGGCATAACACAAAGATTGAGGGAATCTCGGTCATCGAAGACACATGCCACACTATAAGAAACATGCATGGTATGGCATACCGTAGGCTTGGGTGGGATTCAGACGCTCTGAAGCTCCTCTCCGGAGATACCCTAGGCCCGCTAAAGAAAAGGACGGAACTATCGATCGTCCTGGCCCCTCTACATAGGCCGAAAAGGGGTAGCAAAGTGGAACTAATTGTTTGGTTGTGTTAGGTTAGGCCCAAAAAACACCCAAGACAATGGTAGCGCCCACGTCTTGGAAATATTCCCCCCACCCCCCACCCCCCGTCCAGTCACATCCGGGAGTTTCGGGTTTTGAGTATATCCTAGAACCCGCAAGAGAGAATCTGACGCCGGTGAAGCCATAACACGGAGATTGAGGCAATCATGGGAATCCAAGACCCATTTCACACTCTAACAGACATGGTATATGACATACCCTAGGCTTGGGTGGGAATAAGACGCTCTAGAGCTCCTCTCCGGAGAAACACTAGGCCGTTCGAGAAAAAAGGACGGAACTGCTTTTATGGACCCTCTACGTGAGCCGGAAGGGGGTAGAAAAGTGGACCTAATTTCTTGGTTGTGTTAGGTTAGGCCCAAGGAATATCTAAGACAAAGGTAGGTCCCACCTATTGGAAAGATCCCCCCCCCCCGTTCTCCTTCAGATCCGGGCTATGAGTAGTCCTGGAACCCACGAGAGAGAATCTGACGTCAGTGAAGCCATAACACAGAGAGTGAGGGAATATTGGGCATCCAAGACCCATTCCACACTCTAACACACATGGTATGGAATATCCTAGGCTTGGGTGGGATTCAGACGCTCCAGAGCTCCTCTCCGGAGAAACCCTAGACCCGTTGGAGAAAAAAAGACGGAATTGTTGTTCTGGACTCTATGTGAGCCGGAAGGGGGTAGCAAAGTGTAACTAATTGCTATTTTGTGTTATGTTAGGACCAAGGAACAACAAAGACAATGGTAGGTCCCACCTATTGGAAAGATTCCCTCCGTTCTATCAGATCCGGGAGTTTCGGGCTGTTTGTAGTCCTCGAACCCACGAGAGTGAATCCGACGTCGGTGAAGCCATAACACAGAGAGTGAGGGAATATTAGACATCCAGGACCCATGCCACACTCTAACACACATGGTAAGACATACCCTAGGCTTGGGTGGGATTCATACGCTCCGGAGCTCCTCTCTGGAGAAACCCTAGGCCCGCTGGAAAAAAGGACGGAACTGCCATTATGGAACCTCTACGTGAGCCGAAAGGGGGTAGAAAAGTGGAACTAATTGATTTGTTGTGATGGTTTAGGCCCAAGGAACAACCAAGACAATGTTAGGGCCCACCTCTTGGTAAGATCCCTCATTCCGTCGGATCCGGGAGTTTCGTTCATGCAACAACTAGAGAGAATCTCACGCCGGTGAAGCCCTAACAGAAAGAGTGAGGGAATATTGTGAATCCAATACCCATTCCAACTTCTAACAAATATTTTATGTTATACCCTAGTATTGGGTGGGATAAAGACGATCTGGAGCTCCTCTCCGGAGAAACCCTAGCCCCCCTGGAGAAAAGGACAGAACTGCCGATCTGGGCCCTCTATATGAGTCGGAAGGGGGTAGCAAAGTGGAACTAGTTGCTTGGTTCTATTAGGTTATGCCCAAGGGAACACCCAAGACTATGGTAGGGCCCACCTCTTGGCAATATCCCCCCCCCATTATGTTAGATCCGGGAGTTTCGGGCTCTGAGTATATATAGCCCCGGAACCCGCGAGAAAGAATCCGACGGCAGTGAAGCCATAATACAAAGATTGAGGCAATCTTGGTCATCGAAGACACATGCCACACTATAATACACGTGGTATGTGATACCCTAGGCCTGGGTGGGATTAAGACACACTGGAGCTCCTCTCCGGAGAAACCCTAACCCCCTGGAGAAAAAGGACGAAAATGCCGATCTGGCCACTCTCTACGTGAGACGGAAAGGGGTAGCAAAGAGGAACTAATTGTTTGGTTATGTTAGTTTAGTCCCAAGGAACACCCAATACTATGGTAGGTCCCACATCTTGGCAAGATTCCCCCCGTTCCGTCAGATTTGGGAGTTTCGGGCTCTGAGTAGCCCTGGAACCGGCGAGAGAGAATCCGATGCCGGTGAAGCCCTAACACAAAGAGTGAGGGAATCTTGGGCATCCAAGACCCATGCCACGCTCCAACAAATATTTTATGTGATACCCTAGGCTTGGGTGGGATTAAGACACACCGGAGCTCCTCTTCAGAGAAATCCTAGGTCCGTTGGAGAAAAGGACGAAATTGTTGATCTGGCCCCTCTAGGTAAGCCGGAAGGGGGTAGCAAAGTGGAACTGATTGCTTGAATGTGTTAGTTTAGTCCCAAGGAACACCCAATACAATGTAGGTCTCACCTCTTGGCAAGATTCCCCCTATTCCGTCAGATCCAGGAGTTTCGGGCTCTGAGTATATATAGCCCTGGAACCCGCGAGAGAGAATCTGACGCCAGTGAATCCATAACACAAAGATTGAGGCAATCTTCGTCATCGAAGACACCTGACACACTATAAGACACATGGTATGGTATACCCTAGGCTTGGGTGGGATTCAGATGCTCCGAAGCTCTTCTCCGGAGAAACCCTAGGCCCTGTTTGAGAAAAAAGGACGGAACTACTATTCTGGACCCTCTACGTGAGCCGGAAGGGGGTAGCAAAGTGGAACTAATTGCTCGGTTGTGTTAGGTTAGGACCAAGGAACAACCAAGACAATGGTAGGGCCCACCTATTGGAAAGATTTCCTTTGTTCCGTCAGATCCGAGAGTTTCGGGCTGTGAGTAGTCCTTGAAGCCACGAGAGAGAATCCGACGCCGGTGAAGCCATAACACAAAGAGTGAGGGAATATTGGGGATCCAGGACCCATTCCACACTCCAACAAACATGTTTTGTCATACTGTAGGTTTGGGTGGGATTAATACGCTCTGGAGCTCCTCTCCAGAGAAACCCTAGGCCCGTTAAAAAAAAGGACGGAACTGCCAGTTTGGAACCTCTACGTGAGCCGGAAGGGGGTAGCAAAGTGTAACTAATAACTTGGTTTTGTTTAGTTAGGCCCAAGGAATACCCAAGATAATGGTAGGGCCCACCTCTTGGCAAGACCCCCCCACCCCCCGTTCTCCGTCATATCCGGGAGTTTTGGTCCGTGAGTAGTCCTGCAACAGCTAGAGAGAATCTGAAGCCGGTGAATCTCTAACACAAAGAGTGAGGGAATCTTGGGCTTCCAAGACCCATGACACACACTCTAACAAACATGTTACGTGATACCCTGGGCTTGGGTCGGATTAAGACGCTCTGGAGCTCCTCTCCGGAGAAACCCTAGGCCCGTCAGAGAAAAGGACGGAACTGCCGATCTGGCCCCTCTACGTGAGCCGGAAAGTGGTAGCAAAGTGGAACTAATTGGTTGATTGTGTTAGGTTAGGCCCAAGGAACACCCAAGACAACGTTGGGTCCCACCTCTTGGCAAGATTCCCCAGTTCCGTCAGATCCAGGAGTTTCGGGCTCTGAGTAGCGCCTTGGAACCCACGAGAGAGAATCCGACGCCTGTGAAGCCATAACACAGAGAGTGAAGTAATATTGGGCATCCAAGACCCATGCCGCACTCTAACACAAATTATATGGCATACCCCAGGTTTGTGTGGGATTCACACGCTCCGGAGCATCTCTATGAGCCGGAAAGGTGGTAGAAAAGTGGAACTAATTGCTCGGTTGTGTTCGATTAGGCCCAAGGAACACCCAAGATAATGGTAGGGCCCACCTATTTGCGACATTCCCCCCGTTCCTTTAGAACCGGGAGTTTCGGGCTCTGAGTAGTCCTAGAACCCATTAGAGAGAATCCGACGCCGGTGAGCCCTAACACAAAGAGTAAGGGAATATTGGGCATCCAAGGCTCATGCCACACTCAAACACACATGACATGTCAAAACCTTATTTTGGGTGGGATTCAGACGGTCCGGAGTTGTTATAGTATTCCCTTGGGATCGTCTGAAGGGGCAGGGGGTTGAGGTGTACGTATAGATCCTTCCTGCATATATAGCAAGCGATGCGGGTGAAACCGGTCACACCTCGAGTTTGGATCTTGGCTCTCTTCACCTCCTAGCACACTTGTATGGACATGATTTTACTCCATATAGGATTAGGAAGGATTCCTACTCCGGAGCCCCCTCTTCAACGAAACTCTGGCATGTGTTGACCAAAACTTTTCCATTTACCCCTTCAACTGGCATCGGAAAGGGGGTTGACCAATGGATTTATTTCCTCACTTTGTTGGGGCATGCCGTACATACATAGAAAACCAAAATCTAGCACATGTTATAACAAGAATTGGAGCCCCTAGTGCAGATTTTGTGTTGAAAACAGGGTCAAATTAAGACTAAAACAAGATCGAACCCCAAATTCCCCATTTTCTCATCTGCCCAACTCGCAGACTGAAACAGGATCGAAACCCAAATTCCCCATTTGCTCATCTGCCCAGCTCGCAGACTGAAACAGGATCGAACCCCAAATTCCCCACTCTTCCCAAAAGAATGCATAGATCGCGGGCGGCTATTCACTGTCTCCTTCGTTGATGGCTGCCCGTCGCATGTTCCCGGAGGAGATGTTCCGGACTGGGGAGCCCGCACTACGGCCGACTCAAGGCCGTTGCATGCTCGCCTGCTCGCGTGCAATGGAGAAGCTCGAGGAGAAGTGGCATGGTCGCACGCTCGAGGTCACCGTGGGAGGGCGTCGCCCTCCTTTCTCGCCTGAGGAAGTCCTGACTGCGCTGGTCGCGCAATGCGTAGTCACCCGTAGGCAGTGAAGGTGGATGTTAGCGCGCCGCCGGTGGACTTTCTCATTCGATTCCGTTCCGAGGAGGACTGCACCGCCGTGTTACATCTGTCCCGGCGCGTCGTCACTGGTGGAGCGCCGCTCACATTTATTCGCTGGTGCCGTGGTAGCGGCACCGAGCGATCTGAGCCATCTTATCTGACGAAGCTCACCTTCGAGCGGTTCCCGCGGGAGGCATGGGAACCCGTTGCGGTGGAGCAGTTTGTCAAACATCTTGGCGGTGATCTGGTGCAGATGCATGTCCCGGTGGACATCTGGTTCCTGTCGCTGGAGGCCTGGATGAAGCAGTCGAGCGCAGTCCCGAAGACCTACATTGTGGAGGTGCCAGAGCCGTACATGCCGGCCACAATGCGCACCCCGACATCGATGAGGACATTGGAGAACAATGTCCTCATCCATGTCTCGGAGGTCGTGGACCCTGGCCCAGTCGTCTCGGACACTCCACTGTGGGACGAGGACAAGGTCGACACCACACGCACGCACTAGTTCCCATTCTTTGGTGGGTGTATGGATGGCAGTAGCCCTCCTCAGGTGAGGGACGGTGGCCACTGTTTCGGTGGTCACAACGGCAACGGACCTGCCGGAGGAGAATGATCTGCTGACTGAAGAAGATTGAGCTTCTGTTTGAACTGATATCTGAAGATATCATTTGGCTTATGTTGCAGCTGCTATCTGTTAGGAGTCTGAATTGTGTTTTGTATCGTGCATCTCTAGTCAGTTTGAAAATGTTTGACTTATGTTGCGACTATTATCTGTTGTAATACGTCAGTTTGATCTATAGTCAGTTTGAAAATGTTTGACTTATGTTGCGACTATTATCTGTTCTAATATGTCAGTTTGATTTGTAGTTAGTTTGAAAATGTTCAATTTTGTTGTTGAATTTGAGTTGAATCTAAGGCTCCAAATGTTTGACCAGTTAATGTTAATTCATGCCAAAAAAAAACAGCAGCAATGTATTTCATCTATAAATCATGGAAACAAATTCCAGGTGCTACATATTGCACAAAATTACATTAATATGTAAAACAAACATATTTTTCGCGCACAGAAACCAGAACACGAATAAGAACACTTATTATCAAGCACTAAAAACACTTAAACAACTACTTCCTGCGTATCCTTTTGCTTGTGCCCTCGTTGCCGCGGCGGCGGCGTGAAGCTTTACCTTCGCTCTTGCACCAGGGGCGGATCTTCTCCAGCCATGTTGGACCTAAATTGTTTTTCATGTCTTGGATCCTTCTGTATAACTCGTAGCTGACATACCCATCCACCGCTGCATAGTTGCGGCTTGTTAGAGTCATATTCCATTATCAATAATGGTGGAAGTATGAATCGAATCCAGACTTCATCTCGAGGTACCAACTGTCTATGATATTTCCTTCCAGAGTATCCATTCCAATTTTGGGTACCCCGAATTCCAACTGGATGTCATGGTGGTACTCTGGTGGCAGAAAGAGCCTTCTTGTCTCCCGTCGTGTCCATGCTTGCGAACGTGATCTTCTTTGTTGAAAAGAAATCTTGCAGCAACTTGCGTCCATGATCTGTCTGCGGCGACCTGCACCAGTGGTACACGAGGACGTGGTTGCGCGTAGCGATTTGGACGACGACGACGGCATGGGGTTTGTAAGCATGGCTACATGTGTACTCAAGGTCGAAGCCCAAGAACTTGTGCTTTTCAGGCTGAAGCCATTGCTCGAAATTGGCCACGACAGTCTCCAAGGCACGTTCCTCGTTGGTGTAAATCACCTCCAGCATGTTGCCGCCGTCGACAAGGAGGCTGATAACCTCCGTGGTTGGTCGGCGATCTTCCATGGCAAGTCTCCGTCGTGGGCTTGGAAGAAGAGTCGGGGAAGATGAAGTCTGAATTCGATGGGGTCGATACTTCAATGGGTTTGGAAGAAGAGTCGGGGAAGATGATGAACGGAAGGAGCACAAATGGCAACTACAAATGGCAACCGCCTAAATATCGAAGGCGTGTGGAACGAAGGTGTGTGAACCCAAGCGAGTAGATGAACAAACGGGAAACTAATGTCAACTGAAAACGAGGCAGAGTGCATATACACGTTCGTCCCCGTGTGGAACAAAGGTGTGTGAACCTAAGCGAGTAGATGAACGAACGGTAAACTAATGGTAACTGAAAACGAGGCAGAGTGAATGGCCCCTTGTGTGTTGTCTTATGGAGTTAAATGGGAAGACTGCCTGCCTTTCGCTGAGTTTTCTTACAACAACAGCTATCAGTCTAGCTTGCAAATGGCCCCTTTTGAAGCCTTGTATGGACGCAAGTGTCGTACACCTCTGAATTGGACTGAGACTGGAGACAATCAGGTTTTTGGTGTGGACACTTTGAGAGCTGCAGAAGAGCAGGTCTAGCTTATTCGTGAACGTTTAAAGACAGCTCAATCTCGTCAGAAGAGTTATGCTGATACGAAGCTTCGTGATGTCTCTTTCAGCATTGGAGACTTCGTGTACCTTCGTGTTACGCCACTCAAAGTGATGCAGTGTTTCCATGTCAAAGGAAAGCTGGCACCCAGGTATATTGGCCCTTTTAAGATCTTGGCACGTCGTGGTGAAGTTTCTTATCTGTTAGAATTACCTGAGGAGTTGTCTGTGTTTCACAACGTTTTCCATGTGTCATTGCTCCGGAAATGTCTTCAAGTACCTGAGAAGGATCTCTCGTATCAAGACGTAGACTTCAGGACCATTAATATCAATGATGACTTGACCTATCGTGATGGACCCGTGCGGGTTCTCGATGAGAATGTGCGCGTTACCAGGAAGCGTGCTATAAAATTCCTTAAGATTCAGTGGACGAATCACTCTGAGGAAGAAGCTACCTGGGAGCGTGAGGATGAGATCAGGAAGGAGTTCCCTGATTTTCTTAAAGCCTAGACCCGCGAATCTCGGGACGAGATTCTTGTGGGGGGGGGGAGATCTGTCACACCCCTGTTTTTAAGCACCTGTATTATAGTAAATTAGGAAGCCTCTTAAGACTTTTGTAAGTTAATTAAGTGGACAACATGTTTGTGTAATCATTTTTATCTATGCAATATAAGTGGTGTGTTCATTTCACTCACTTGAGGATTTTTCTCCTAAGGAAAGTATTTGTTTTCCTATGTTTTCCACTGGAGTTCTTAAGGGAGTATTTTCAGAACTTTGAGAAAACACTTGTTATCAACTTATAATTGTGTTATTAATGTTTAGGAATCAATTTGGCCTTGTAACAAAATTATTTGGAGAAGCTTTCATTAGATTTTTCCAATATAGTTTTGTCCTGAAAATCAGCCAAGTAGCTGTTTTCAACCCTTGTTTTCCATCACAAGGATTATCCAATTATGGATTTTCTTTGATCAATTTTACTCTCTGATATGTGGACAACAAAACTACATCCTTGGAAAAATCTACAGAAATATTTAACACACATATCCATGCTTAGAAACAGAGAAAGTGCTCACTTTGCCATCTGTTTTCAAAGCCTTAAACCCCTCAATTTTCAGATCCAATTGTTGTTTCTGAGACTTGGATTGTTGCTCTTTAATGAGCATTTTGAATCATTCATTTTTTATTTTGTTTGCTTGGTGAAAACAACCTAAACTTTTGCTATCTCTGTCTGTTGCCAACACTTAGAAAAAATTCAGAAAACTGTCCAAACTGAAGTTTTGTCAGAACAGTAGCTGCACACTTTTTAAAGTTGATAAATCTAGTTATTGTGTTGATCTAGGATGAGTGGCCGTGCCAATTATTTTCCCCTTGGTATGAGCTTCTAGAAGATGGCCTTGGATGCCATTTTGGTTGACCAAGGAGGGAGGGAGGGACTAGGCTAGTTGACTGTTTGTGAGATCATCTTAGTTGGTGAAATAGTGATCTTTTGCCCATCCCTTGGCCTTTCCTGTGGCTTTGCTCATGTGTGTGCACGTTGGCAACCCCTAAGGCACCTCCCAGTGGCCATGACACCCCTGGCACTCACCCAAGGGGCAAGCCCTGCCCATGTCGTGACATGCCCGAGTGCACCGTTGCCAATCCGTGCATATAAGCCACCCCAGGCCGATCCTTTGCGCCACCACCCTCTCCTCACTCCACTCACCCACCCTGAGGCAGCCACGCATGCCCGTTCGCTCCCAGTGAGCGAGGTGAGCCGTGCTCTTCCTCGGGCCCGAGCAGAACGAGAACGAGGTAGCGCCGCGAGCACTGCATCCCCCGCCCCCATTTTGCTTCGTGGTCGATCCCCTAGCCCGTGCGCATCTCCCTGACATGCCCTTGCTCGTGATCGTTTGCAGGAACGCCGACGCCATCACCGGGAACGCCGCAGGTCGCCGTCGAGCCGCCGCCGTGTCCGTGCAACCCCACCGTCCGTGACCGCGCCCCTGCACCGCCCAAGCATCCTCCTTCCACCCCAGCACCACCCCGCTGCCGTACGCGAGCCCTAGGTGAGCAAACCCCGGACCCCGCCAGGTGTTCGTCCGCGGTCAGGGAGAGAGAGGGAAGAGAGAGCGCGGGGAGCAAGAGAGAGGGAGAACCATCGGTCTGCGCATCGACGGCCCCCTTTGAACGCGCCCGTTCGCGCGCGCGCGTGCGCTGGCGGGCTGGCTAGCGCCGTAGCGGGCCGCTCGGTGCGAATCTGGCCCGTTAGGGCTAGTTTTTATTTTTCTTTTGTTTTGATAGATCTGTGCATGTTTACTTTAGCCCTAGTTGGCCTAGCTATAATAAACTTTTAGCTTAGCAAATTTTTGTGCTTGTAGACACACATTTTCCAAGCCATGTCCCACTGGCAGATTCAACTTTTGAATCTTTATGATTTTTAATTAAATCATATGCCAGAGAGTGTCTGTTTTCTTAGATCTTTTGTAACTTTAGTTTATGTATCCAAAAGTTGCAAACTCAACTGTTTTGGAAAGCCCTTGTCAAGACCTACCAGTAGAATTTTACCTTGTATCAAGTTGAGCTCTAGATTTAAAATGGCATGTTGTTTACTAAAAGCATCTGTCTCTGTTTGGGCATTTTTCATGCCAAATATGTGATGGTTCTTTGATTGAATCCAATTGGACATGTTAGTATATGGTTATTACTATCTATATCTAGCTTGGTTTGACGTTTGGAGCTCTGTAGAAAATTTGGTGGACAGATCTTGTGTCATCTGTTTTCTGCCTAGACTTTTTGTGTGGATATTAAATAGTATGGTTATGTGTATATATTGGATCCTTGTTTTCCATCAAGTTTAATTTGTTTTATGTTAGTATAAAGTTGTTTTCTTGTAGTACTAGCATGCTAGGAGTTTATTGAGTAGTTGGAGATTAAAGGGAAATAGCTATGTGAGCATGTTAATTTTTCTAGAATTATTCAGGCATAGGTTTTAGCCTTGTTTTCCACTAGGGAAAAACATTAATTTTTGTAGTTGGAAAACAGAGGATGAAATGTACTTGTGGCATCTTTATCTTAGTGTTTTCACCCCTGCTATTTTTCCTCTTGGTTTGTAGAGAAGCATGAGTAGCACTTGGGTGACTAGAAAATATTTCTTTTCAGTAGCATTTTGGTACTGATTAGAGGAGTATTTTACTTCTGTTAGTTTGCACCCTTGTGCATAAAATTAGCATGTGTAGTATAAAACAATTTAGTATTTTTCCTAGTTTTCTACTAGTATGAGTAGGAGCTTTAGAAGCTTGTTTTCTTGTTTTGAGCACTTTGTTAAATGTGACCAGAGGCTTACTAACCTCTTTGTGAGTATTTTGATAGTGGAACACCCACAGGTCATTTTTGCATCATGGTGGAATTTGAGTTTGGCTTATTGATTTACACCATTTCCACCACTTGCAAAAATTAGCATAGTATATATACTTGCCAAAGAAATTGTTGTGAGTGCTTTACCCATCAAATGGTGTTTTTTGTGACATCCTACTGGTCTAGTAACATGGGTTTTACCCCACTGGTCCATGGTGCTCTTAGCTAGAATCTTTGATTTTTGGCCACACATAAACACTAGGAAAAAGAGGTTTTTCCCACTATAGTTTTTATGCCAATTTTTCCTATGAGAAAATTGTGTATTTTGGGTGATGTATTTTAATTGCTTGCTGTATGTATCACTTGTAGCATTGTTTGCCTTGGTTGGTTCTGAAAGTGTGTCTTTATTTTTATTATACGGCGATAGAAAACGAGGAAGGAGTATTTGAAGAAGAGGCTCACTTTAACTCCTGTTACTATCAGGACCAGGACCACCACCTGTATCAAGGCAAGCCATCCTAATGCTTGTTGTATAAATACTTATCATTATCTATCATGCATGCTTTTCACTTCTGAAGTTTTCACAAACTATATTCTCAAAACTATTTTTCACTTCTGCTTGTTGTAAATGATCATATTAATAGTCAACTTGGTATTACCAAGCCCATAGCCACCAAAGGGTATATTAATACCCTTCACTAAATTAAAACTTAAGTTCTTAATTGAACTATTTAAAATGTGTTTTTGTAAACAATTGCCTTATGGAAGAAAAACCTCGGTGGAAAGGTGAGACCTTGTCTACCGGGAGGACGGCATGTTGGAAAATTTGAGAAATGTTTACAAAGACACATAACCTAGTCTTCGCTGGACAACCATTATTGTACTGCCACGTTACCCCAACATGGGTACGGGGCTTGATTAGAAACTTGTTATGGTTAGTATGTGTTCTATCTCAAGTGCTATAGTGGATTGGATCCTCCGAACCGAAATGTCGCTACGAGTGAGGATACGGGACATATAAAGTGTGGGATTAATTTTCCCTCCGGATGCAGCAGTTGGGTCTCCTGTCTTGGAGGTGTGCGACACGGCTTCCCGAGGAGAATAAACCCAATTGAAGAGATAGTCATGTACTAGCTTGTACATAGTGGATAGTCAAGATCAGCTATCTGATGTTCTCATACTGTTGTGAACAGTCCATGGTTGTTTCATGGCGGATTCTGGATCTCGTGGAAATGTGTACACCTCTGCAGAGTAAAACTATTTCGAAATAGCCGCGTCCTCGGATATGGACGGTTGAATGGCCATGTAGCTAGTATTGTGTCAATTTTCAAAAGAGGTTTTGAAGGAAGGTTTTGTACCTGCGAGGTACTAAAAAGGAATGACTTGGTATCTGAGAGATACAGATGAGAAAAAAAACTGGAATATCGATTATAAGAAGTTTTGCAAAGAAAACTTTCTTTTCTCAAACCATCTTATGAAAAATCTGAGATATGCGATATCTAAAGAGAAACTATATATATTATTTTTAAAAACTTTTAAGAGAGATATGAACATGCAAGTCAACCATGATAAATCTTTTATCTATCATGGGTAGCTGAACCTTATGTATGGCCTACCCATTCCACTAAATAAGCATGTATGCATAATTGTAAGCTCAAAAGGATGTCTTGCGGAGTACATCCAAATGTACTCAGTTTGGTTTCGCCCCTGGTTATTTTTATTGGCCAGACTATGAGGAGCCACCTCAGGAAGGGTTCTATGAGGAGGAGTTCTACACTGATGGCCCTGCGAATTAGGATCGTCTCCCAGTCAGCAGCCTGTAGGTTAAGGCGTGACTTGGGTTCTACTACGCTATGCTTATCGTCTTCCGCTGTGTTGTTGTTATTTGCCTGTCCTGCGTGACACTTGTCAAGAACTTGGCCATGTGACCATTTATGTAAGACTCTAATATTCGTGTATCGGATGATGTAATCTATATGCCAACTTCGTATGTTGTTCACGACTGGTTCTTCTGGGATCGTGAATGAATGCATATGAGGGGTTCTGGACACTCCGGTCTGGGGCCTCTACAAAGTTGGTATCAGAGCCATCCTAACTGTAGGTGACCTTAGTTAGCATGGAAGTTAGTGTATACTCCAAAAATCTAAGTTATAAATACAAAAAAAAACTAGATATATGACTATGTATAAAAATATTCCTTATATCCCGCCACCTCTCTGGGTTAAACTCTACTTGCATTAAGGTTACTAGTCATCAACCCGTGCGCTTGCACGGGCTAGAAAAATTATGTGGTATCCACTATGAGTGAAAATTGTGACCTCGACGTACACAAAAAACATTGTAGTATGCCTTTAATAGATTGGGGGAAAATATACTTTCATCTACACCAATGTGGTAATGATTGTGCAACATTTGTCGCATGTAACAATTGCACGGATGTTTTTGGTTGATGTTTTAGCCCAATGACTACTTTAGCTATATTTTTTTTAGAATATATCAATTAACGGTATAATCTATATATAGCTTATATATACCTTATATGGTCACGTGGTATATTCATTAGTAGATTTAATGAGTATACTTACCACACCAAAAAATATAGTTACATGGAAATAGTCCATACATTTGTTCTTCTTATTTTTTTTATAATGAACACATATTCTATATTATATATATTAGACATAATCCATGTCAATTGTTTTGTAGGTATGATATGAGAATCAGTTTTGTGGAATAAGATGGGAATTATAGTAACTAGTCGTCAACCCGTGCACTCGCACGGGCTAGAAAAACTATGTGGCGTGAATTAATTATAAGAATTATGATTTTGATATATAGGACAATGATATTGTTATAATTTTGGAGGACCCGGAAATTATCCTTCAATATATAGCAGCGTGACAATAATTTTGTAACATATAGCCTGGATGTAAATTCCTTCAATTTCCATACCATGGATGTAAATTCCTTCAATTTCCATACCATGTGACAGATTGAGATGGGGTTTATGATGCAAATCCTTGAACCCGTATAATCGCTCGGTTTTCTAGAAGCTGCACTTTGGCCATCATGAATGGTCCTTATAATACCTATTTAAAAAACTAATTTTGTTTACAAAACCTATGAAAACTGCATATTTAGAAATAGAGTTCAGCGACATATTTTGTTGAATGTTTGGCTCTATTTGTCTCTGGATTAAAACAAAATACACAACCGGAGGACATACAATAATCTAAAGTGTGTACTTTTTTCTTCGAATATTTTATAACATTTTGTGTTATTCAAAATTTATTGTTTAATACATTCACATCCATGTATACACTCCTAACCGACCGTGTGAGGCCGCTCAGAATTTTCTAACAGAAGAAAAACTAAATCACATGTGTCAATCTATAATATGCACCATCGCATGTGACAGCTAAATAAATGGAAGAATAAAAGCTGCCAATCTTAGCTCAACGTACATACTCATACATCAGCAAGCGCCCTATGGATATTGTCATGTTTAACGGGTTGCAAGTTAGCTGACTTCCCCATGCTGCATAGAAAAAGAGCGGATATTGAAAATTAAATCACTTCTTTGTACCATCTGCGGTATGATTCGGTTAAATAAATTTTGTTAGTTAGAACACTACTAATCTTACTGGTATTGTTCACCAATCATCTGAACAATCTGTGGGTAGGCCTGTACTGGTTGTCATGTTTTGATCTAGAATAAGAAATCGGCGACTGTTTGATATACTCATTTTTATGGTCTAGTCTTATATTGAGTTGCATGCTTAACCCGTAATACCATCCGTGGCGTCTTCACCCAGAGTGATCACTAATCAGCAATGCCGTGGAGAGTTGAATCTCTACTACCGCGTGCATGGTAAACATCTGGCCAATGTAATATAATATGCACCTGCATGCAAACGTGAAAAGCATCCAGTAATATTTCTGCCGAATACAGAGGAAAAGCTACTGACCTCTCCCCGTTTCCTTTTCTTTTACATGTGTGGTGCTTCACACACAAAAATCTTCTTTTACCAGGTTTTCTTTACACGCTTTATCCTAATGGAAATCCAGCGTTAAAAGTCCAACTAATTTTAGAAGAATCCAGTTTGTGCACGTCTCTTTATTTTTTATTTAAAAACTCAAGTCTCCAGGATGTGTACGTCTCAATAGTTTCTTTTGGTTATTTTTTACACGGATGAGCATTTAAACTAAAGATACGATGCGGGGCTATCGTCCAAAATTAGTTTTCAGACGTGATACGATGCCATGCTACCGTGCAACATTATTTTTCATGCGTTACGCGACTTTGCTTCGCATAGTTTATCCTGACCGCAAAATTAAAATCTAACGGCTTAATTAATTTTGATGATGTGGATTAACGTGGGGGCTTCGTTGGTGCCTCCAATTAGTACATATAAGATCCTTTAGCGCTTATATAGAAGCTGAAATTTTTCTATGATCCTTGTTATAATATTGCCTTCCAAAAATATTTGCTTGCAAACCTACTAAAAATGTCTGTTATATTCAGGTAAAATTTGCGCACATATTTTTTAAATGACACTATTAATTAAAAAGGATTATTAGAATGTCGCAAGTTCGACTTCATTATTATCTATAAGGAAAATATTCAAGCACCTTGGGAGTAATCAAGTAATACTTTCATTTACGAACATGGGAGGGAGGGTATTATTATCTGTGTATTCAAAATATTTGAACAATAATATGAAATCATACATGTTTAACCGATTATTTTTTAACCATTTTAAATACAATTTTAGAATGGAAGCTAAATATCTGGCTTTGTGGAAATTTTCTTGTATTCAAAATTATAATTTACTATATTTACGTGACTAATTTTAGACGATTTGTCAAAGACCCCCCGACAACTTTGCGGGAGCACAAGGGTTCCAAGATGAAGAATAAGCTAAGAGCACATGCATGAATTTAAATTACGTACCATCGCGTCTAGTAATTACGAAAATAAAGAAAAAAGCTTGCTAACTTAGGAATTTTAACATACACACTCTTAATTACTGAGAGCCTCAGACCAATTTCCATATGTGACGCATTCAGGTTTATGCTGCCGGCGGACTTCACCGTACCGTGGTGGTAGAAAAAAGTAGTGCATATTTTTTTTTGATTGCATTGGCAAAAGTGCAGATTTGGTTGTGCTAATAGAATACTGCTGTTAGTGATGGAGGTCCGTAGTTTAATCTTACTCTTGTTGTGCCTGCCCACATGAACATATACGCGTGGACAATCGACATGAGAATAGGCATGTACAGTTGTAGTAGTTGTTTGATGTCTCCAACGGCCTAAAAATACCGAAGACAAATGTCAGGCTTTTCATATTTTGGTCAAGAATAAAAAAGTTAGGCACGGTATGATGGATTCTTTTTTTTACATTCAGCTGGCGGAAGTAGTGATCAGCGACGTTTTCAGGTAGCTGCACCTTGCTCTGTTGCGTTCATGCAGTGCGGAGCAATTATTTATTTACAACATAAGCCGCGTATGATCATTAATTGGCTACCGACTGACATGCAATCGCCTACAAAGGCGAGACCCAGCTAGACGAAACTTTAAAGGTTTAAATCCGTTTGGATAAATAAACTCAGGAGTCCTAATCGCAATGGCATTCCTGTTTTTTTTCATTTTTCATGCATCTGCCATCCTAACTTATTGTAACGTCCTATTAAACTATATGTGTCACACTTGATCCTACCGGTAAATCCAAAGTCCAACCCATGTAACTAACTTTAATAATATTTAAATTGAAGAGGCCAGGTTGTAACCATCTTATCGCTTCTTTTGTTTTCGCATCTCTCACGTACAACGTGATATTAGACTGTCCTGCTAGATTACTTGTCACGTACTACGTAATTTTTCTTCACGGTTTATCCTAGCCGTAAAACCAACATCTAACGGCATAATTAATTTTGATGATGTGGATTAACGTGGAGGTTTTAATGGTGCCTCCAATTAGTAAATATAAGATTCTTTGCATAAACTTAAAACTTTGCACACTGTGGTCTAACTTAAACTATAATTAAATTTTTTTGTAGATGGACGTGGTCATCACCGAGGCTTTCCAGTTGGGACGTCCATGTGGCGAGTCTTTCCTTTTCGAGGAGAGGCTAGTAGCTATGGCTACTGTGTTGGGACGCCCACTTCCGGAGCTGCGAGGGGGACTAGTTGACGGTGCACCTCTGGAGGGGGACTGGTACGCGGAGGTCACTATCCGCGCACCTCTGGCTATCCCGACAGTGGAGGCCTACGTTTTCCGTGCTGTTGATCGTTCTTGGAACGAGGCTGCAGTGCGTGTGATCCAGGAGTCCGTGGCACGACTGGCACACATCGGGGAGTACATGTTCATCGGTTCCCGGTTCGAGTTGATTGGGAGACGTGATGAGGATGGCATACCACTTCCTGTCGAGCCAGACTCTACCACTGTTGGTCCTCACTTGGATGAGATGGAGATTCTGTTATACCGCACTCAGCGCAGGCTGGACGATCAACGACTTGACCACCACCTCGGCTCATTGGTGCACCACACACTGATAGCTGTAACATCCCAAGTATGAAAAATAGACATTAGAATTTTTGCTCTCTGTTATTTTATGTTTTGCATCATGGCATCATGTTCATTGCAATTGTTTTGCTTGTTTTCCTTTTGTTTTCCTCTATTTTCATTTGTTTTCCAACTGTTTTCACTTGTTTTCCTTTGTTTTCTATTTGAATTTCAAACCAAATTTCAAACCTCTTGTTTCATACTTGTGATGTTACAATTTCCAAAATGATATTTCAAATCAAAACAATCAATTGTTTCCATTAAAGTTGTGATTTCAAAACTGTTGTTTTGTTTCTATCAAAAATTCATTTAATATCAAACCCTTTTCAAATTCAATTACAATTTCTTCCAAACAGCAACCATGTTGAATTTATGAGAATTACAAACCAAATTCTAATCCTTTTTGTTTCAATTAAACCAGAAGGTTCAAACTATTTAAATGATGGCTTATAATAATTCACTAAATCCAAATGTTATTCAAATTCAAATAAAATCCCCAAACAGCAAACCAGTTTTGAAATTATGAAACTTACAAAAACCAAACAATCATTTGTATCAAATAAACATGGCTTGTTAAACAATGCTTTGAATTGCTTAAGTTTCAATTAATCACTTAATTCAATTATTCCATTAAATTCCTTTATTTTATCAAACAGCAAATAACTTGAAATAATTTTTGAAAACAAAGGCTTTGCAATGTTGCTGTTGCTATAACCACTCATCCAAAATTTTCTACTAACACTCTACTCCTAAAAACCTCCCTTTCTCTCTTATTCCATTCAGCAAAAAAAAAACAAAAAACAAAACAATCAGAAAAAAAAATAATAACAAGCTAACAGCTAACAGGGAGAGGGGCAGGCCCAGCCCAAATTTCTCCCCTGGCCCGATACCCCCCTCGGGCATCGTCTTCCTCGTACGGACGACCATCCAGCACATCCACGTATTCAGAGAAGGAGAGCAACGGCTGCTGCTCGCTCTCCCCCTCCTCTTAAGCCCTAGCGGCCCTAGGGTTTCCCCTCCACCCTTCTTCTCCCTCCTTCCTCTCTCCCCCGCCTCCATCTCTCCTTCCACCTCCATCTCTCCTCTCTGTATCTTTTCTGTCCTCTGTAACTGAACACCCCACCCGAGCCACCCCTTCTCTCCGGTGATCGCCGGCGTTGGAGGCTCCCTCCGGCCCGGGCGAGCGCGGGAATGGAGCCTCCCCACCGCGGGCTTCCTCCTCCACCCATCGGTGGGCGCCGGGAGGCAACGAGGCGCCGTCGCCGTGCCCATCTTCCGCCGGCCGTCGCCCCTGCACCGGCCTGCGCCTCCTCTGCTCGTCCCTCGAGGTGAGCCCAACTCCCCTCCGTTTTCCCCCTCGCTACTCCCTCCCCTCGCCTTCCTCCTTCCTCTAACGGCACGCAACACCCGCACAGCGCCCCACGGCCGCAGCAGCAGCAGCCCTCCGGCGACCTCCGATCTTCCAGCGACAGCGATCTGAACCACGTTCAGTTGCAAGTTTCAGAAAACTACCGATAGCTGAACAGTATCCACCCCCGCTTCCCCTTCCTATCACGACTCGTCAGCTACCGCATTGGTAGCGCACGCTGCTCGCGCCCAGCAGCGCGGGGGCTCAAGTCCCAGCGACCTCCTTTTTCAGTTCCCTTTTTCTTCCAATTGTTTCAGTAGTCGAATTCTGAACCATAACCCCATCCCGCTGCACTTCCTGTCAAGAACTCGCACACCACCGCACTGGTGCTGTTCCTTTGCGCGCAGCAGCAGGTCTGGGGTTTGAATCCCCCCGCCCGCAGAAAAAACCAAACCTTTTTTATTTCTTTGTTTTGGTACAGCACTTCACAGAAATCACCATTAGGTCCTTGCCAGTTCTTTTCTAGTCCCTGTAAAATATTTCTAAGACCCTAGATGTAATAAAAATGGCAGAATAATACCAAAACTTGTAAAATGCATAAGTAATTCATCCCAACTCCAAATTCAACATTTTTAATATGTTTTCTGTACCAAATTAAATGATCTATCCAAATATAAAATTTATTTACTGTTTTGAATATTTTAAATTGGTGAAATATTTGAAAACTTGCTTAATTCACCTAATTTTGCAAAATTCATAACTTGGGCATAAAAATTCCAAATTCAACAAACTAAATATGTTTTCCAATCAACTTTTCATGTACTTTCCAAATATCAATTTTGTTTGCTGTTTTGAATAATTTAAATTGCTGGAAACAACTGTTTCTTAATTATTGCATTTAAAATTGCCAAAATAACAACTTGCTCATTTTAAATCCAATTTCAACAAATGAAATATGTTTTCCATGCAAAATTAAACCACCTTTTCAAATATAAAATTTGTTTCATGTTTTGAATAATTAAAATTGGCTAAATGATTTAAACCTTGTTTAAATCATTTAAAATTGTTAAATTCATAACTTGGTCAAACTAATTTCTTTTGGGACATATAAAATATGTTTTCAAACCAAAAAAGTATAAACTTTTCAAATATGAATCTCACTTAATGTTTTGAACAAATAAAAATTCAAATAAGTTCATGTTTGAATTAAATTCATTTAATTCTTGCTTAAACTTGTTCAATTCATAAATAATTTATTTGAAATCCTTTTTCAACAAGTGAAACATGCAATCCACCTAAAATTGTGTGTTCTTATCAAATATGAACTTTGTTATCTATTTTGAACAATTAAACTTGATGAAAACAACAAATGCTTGTGTAACCCCTTTAAGGAACCAAAATTCCAAAACTTAATAAACAAATTCCCAACTTGTTAAACCTTATTTCCAATTGATTCTATTGTTGTTATTTTGCTGTTTTCCTCATCCACGCATCATGCTAATTCACTTACACATGATTATTAGTTGTAGAACAATTAATTCAACCATAATTCATGGGCTTTCCATATGCAATCCAAATTGCATGTGGGTCCATTTAATTATGTTATGTTACCATGTCAACTAGTTATTTTGATGCATCAATTAAATGGTCATGCATCATCCCATGGTTGTGCACTCTGCCATGTTATTGATTGTTTGTCTCCTTGTGTTGTTTGTTTGCTTCTTCTCGGATATACGACGACGTTGAGACCGACGATACTTACGACACCCCTTCTAAGGAGTTAGCTCAGTACCAGGCTACTGGGTTTGCAGGCAAGTATTCACTCACATGAACCACTATGTTCCTTTCAACATTGGTTACCGATATTTTCCGTTGTCTATTCTGCTAGCCCTATGAATAGTTGCTTCTGTTACGAACCTATCACATGTATCCTTTAACCCTGATATTGCCTCACCCCCATACCTATAACCTTTGCTTGCCCGTGTCTTACTAGCATGCTTAGGGTTGTTTGGCTCGAGTCTGTTACCCGCTACTTTCTGTTACTATTTCATTATGTTCTGGGGCTCGAGGATAAACAATGAATCATGCTAATGTTGACTAAATAATAATTTGATGATAAGGCACCGGCAGGAGGCCCTACGTGGTTTTGAGGCCTGCTAGTGTCGACCCTAATTAGGAAAAGGGTCTTGTCTACTGATCCATGATGAGCGCACTAACCGCATGTGGGAAGCGTGTATGGGCGCCCCCCTCAATTTGATTCGATTCGCATCTCGTCCAAATCGCCTCATTTAGTTCGGGTGTTCCATTTGCCGCATGCATGTTTTTTGCGAGCCCAGGCCAAGGTGGAAATTTTGTATCGGCATTTAGGGAGAGACACGTCTAGTGCCATCCCTTCTTCGTGGTATATTGTTAGCCGTGCGCTCACTGCACGGGGTTCTTTGGGCTTGATGCGGAGAAGAGTTGAGTTGTGTTGAGTGCCCCGCTTGGTGGGAGGCATCCCATCTGGCAGGTTATTCTTACGTGTACGACCAAATTGGTGCACCCCTGCAGGGTAAATCTTCTCGAGAAGCCGTGTTTTCCGCGGTTATGGCCTACTTGGTGGAAGTACTGGCTAACAAGTACTCAGGACAACTTAAACCTAATGATTAACAACCTTACACCCAATGATTAACAACTTGACTAGTAATAGGCTTATTGACACAATAATCTGAACCATCATTATTTCACCTATGTGAGTTATCCTCGGATTGCTTCTTTGGATAAGGCGCGAGATCCAGGATGGGTTTGTTTGGAGTTAGTTATAGTTGGTTCCGATACGCGATCTTATCTCCTTTCTGATAGCCGGAAGTGGTAGTAATTCTGTAGTTGGTTAGAGCAGCCAGTTGCAGCATCTTTTATATCCCCTTTTCTTCCGTTGAACCCAAGGCATCTGTGCTTGGTGTTGACGGGTTACACTTTGGTGAACTGTGAGTCTTGCTTGCCAGTACGTTTATGTACTGACCCCTTTGGGGCTATGGTTTCCGCAGACTACGATTACGAGGATCCCCATGGTGGCTACGACGTGGAGTATGACGAGACTGCTGACGAGTAGATAGCGGACCCGGGCAGGATCCGAGACTTCGTGGATGGGCTCCGTCTTTTCGTTTCTGGCCTCTTAGGCCTATTTGGATCTTGTCTGTACTCAGACATGTTGAATGCTTCCGCTGTGATGTAATGATGAATTGTTGGGACATGTGTCCTCTGGATGATTGTATTTGCTATCTCTGCTCTAGTGAGAGCTATCTACAACTTATTTCAATATTTTGTGTCTTAGAGATCTGTTGTGATATCAGTTGTTCTAATGCCGTTGACGTACCATGTGTGTATGTTATGAAGTACGTCAACGGAAGTGTCCTGATTTCTATGGGATGGTTTGCGCAGACGATGAATAGTAGAGAATGGTTGTCACACGTTTACGTGTTGGCCTGCTCATATTGAGATGCGGGTGCCGGTATGCCCCGTAAGCCATTTGTTCTACTATTCAGCGGATTGTGAGTATCCTCTAGAAGTCCGTGTGCGACAAATGGTATCAGAGCCTGTCTGCCTGTAGGATCCCTTTTTACTGGTCGCAGTTGAGTCTAGAAACTATTTTGTAGCTATATAGGAAAAATGAAATGTGAGAGTAGGAATTCTGTTCTTTTATTTCTTTCCCCACCCACCCTCCCTTTTTCTGGTAAGAAAGTGTAACGTTGTTTTTCTCTTCTCATCTAAACTTTCAAGTTAGGATTTCACAAATTCTGGTTTCTCTAGGATGGTTATATCTACTAGACCATAGGAATGGAGGTGGTTGTGACATGATTTATCATGTTGCCTACTCATGATTGGGAACGAAGGCGTGTAAGCCCCGGAAGCAGATCCTCTATTCCTTAAGCAGTAGATATTGATCCTTTAGAAGCCCGGATGGGTTTTCCATAGTACCTCAGGTGTTTTTGGTCTCGTTTTCCCGATGTTGCTTCGATATCCTGTTCTTCTCAACATCCTTTTCGTCCGTTGAAACCTTGTTGTTGCTTTCCACTTCAGTTCTGCTACCAGCGTCTAATCAATAACTCTGTTCCACCCTTCTGGCCAGATAGTCTATCCACCAAATGAATCAAATTCTATTCAGCTATACACCCTCGATACAAAACCTCTTCCTTCAATTGAAAATGTTCCGGTGGTTTGCAAATTCCCTGACATCTTTCCCGAAGAGTGGCCAGGAATGCCTATCGTTGCGAACTTCCAGAAAAACTATCCAAGGTGCACGATGTGTTTCACGTGTCACAGCTCAAGAGTATCTTCGCAAGAAGTATCCGGACCTTTTCTTTTCTCAGTAGGAATCTCGGGGCGCGATTCCTTCAAGGGGGGGGGGGCGTTTTGTAACATCCCAAGTATGAAAAATAGCCATTAGAATGTTTGCTCTCTGTTATTTTATGTTTTGCATCATGGCATCATGTTCATTGCAATTGTTTTGCTTGTTTTCCTTTTGTTTTCCTCTGTTTTCATTTGTGTTCCAACTGTTTTCACTTGTTTTCCTTTGTTTTCTATTTGAATTTCAAACCAAATTTCAAACCTCTTGTTTCATACTTGTGATGTTACAATTTCCAAAATGATATTTCAAATCAAAACAATCAATTGTTTCCATTAAAGTTGTGATTTCAAAACTGTTGTTTTGTTTCTATCAAAAATTCATTTAATATCAAACCCTTTTCAAATTCAATTACAATTTCTTCCAAACAGCAACCATGTTGAATTTATGAGAATTACAAACCAAATTCTAATCCTTTTTGTTTCAATTAAACCAGAAGCTTCAAACTATTTAAATGATGGCTTATAATATTTCACTAAATCCAAATGTTATTCAAATTCAAATAAAATCCCCAAACAGCAAACCAGTTTTGAAATTATGAAACTTACAAAAACCAAACAATCATTTGTATCAAATAAACATGGCTTGTTAAACAATGCTTTGAATTGCTTAAGTTTCAATTAATCACTTAATTCAATTATTCCATTAAATTCCTTTATTTTATCAAACAACAAATAACTTGAAATAATTTTTGAAAACAAAGGCTTTGCAATGTTGCTGTTGCTATAACCACTCATCCAAAATTTTCTACTAACACTCTACTCCTAAAAACCTCCCTTTCTCTCTTATTCCATTCAGCAAAAAAAAAACAAAAAACAAAACAATCAGAAACAAAAAATAATAATAACAAGCTAACAGCTAACAGGGAGAGGGGCAGGCCCAGCCCAAATTTCTCCCCTGGCCTGATACCCCCCTCGGGCATCGTCTTCCTCGTACGGACGACCATCCAGCACCTCCACGTATTCAGAGAAGGAGAGCAACGGCTGCTGCTCGCTCTCCCCCCTCCTCTTAAGCCCTAGTGGCCCTAGGGTTTCCCCTCCACCCTTCTTCTCCCTCCTTCCTCTCTCCCCCGCCTCCATCTCTCCTTCCACCTCCATCTCTCCTCTCTGTATCTTTTCTGTTCTCTGTAACTGAACACCCCACCCGAGCCACCCCTTCTCTCCGGTGATCGCCGGCGTTGGAGGCTCCCTCCGGCCCGGGCGAGCGCGGGAATGGAGCCTCCCCACCGCGGGCTTCCTCCTCCACCCATCGGTGGGCGCCGGGAGGCAACGAGGCGCCGCCGCCGTGCCCATCTTCCGCCGGCCGTCACCCCCTGCACCGGCCTGCGCCTCCTCTGCTCGTCCCTCGAGGTGAGCCCAACTCCCCTCCGTTTTCCCCCTCGCTACTCCCTCCCCTCGCCTTCCTCCTTCCTCTAACGGCACACAGCACCAGCACGGCGCCCCACGGCCGCAGCAGCAGCAGCCCTCCGGCGACCTCCGATCTGCCAGCGACAGCGATCTGAACCACGTTCAGTTGCAAGTTTCAGAAAACTACCGATAGCTGAACAATATCCACCCCCGCTTCCCCTTCCTATCACGACTCGTCAGCTACCGCACTGGTAGCGCACGCTGCTCGCGCCCAGCAGCGCGGGGGATCAAGTCCCAGCGACCTCCTTTTTCAGTTCCCTTTTTCTTCCAATTGTTTCAGTAGACGAATTCTGAACCATAACCCCATCCCGCTGCACTTCCTGTCAAGAACTCGCACACCACCGCACTGGTGCTGTTCCTTTGCGCACCCCAGCAGGTCTGGGGTTCGAATCCCCCCACCCGCAGAAAAAACCAAACCTTTTTTATTTCTTTGTTTTGGTACAGCACTTCACAGAAATCACCATTAGGTCCTTGCCAGTTCTTTTCTAGTCCCTGTAAAATATTTCTAAGACCCTAGATGTAATAAAAATGGCAGAATAATACCAAAACTTGTAAAATGCATAAGTAATTCATCCCAACTCCAAATTCAACATTTTTAATATGTTTTCTGTACCAAATTAAATGCTCTATCCAAATATAAAATTTATTTACTGTTTTGAATATTTTAAATTGGTGAAATATTTGAAAACTTGCTTAATTCACCTAATTTTGCAAAATTCATAACTTGGGCATTAAAATTCCAAATTCAACAAACTAAATATGTTTTCCAATCAACTTTTCATGTACTTTCCAAATATCAATTTTGTTTGCTGTTTTGAATAATTTAAATTGCTGAAAACAACTGTTTCTTAATTATTGCATTTAAAATTGCCAAAATAACAACTTGCTCATTTTAAATCCAATTTCAACAAATGAAATATGTTTTCCATGCAAAATTAAACCACCTTTTCAAATATAAAATTTCTTTAATGTTTTGAATAATTAAAATTGGTTAAATGATTTAAACCTTGTTTAAATCATTTAAAATTGTTAAATTCATAACTTGGTCAAACTAATTTCTTTTGGGACATATAAAATATGTTTTCAAACCACAAAAGTATAAACTTTTCAAATATGAATCTCACTTAATGTTTTGAACAAATAAAAATTCAAATAAGTTCATGTTTGAATTAAATTCATTTAATTCTTGCTTAAACTTGTTTAATTCATAAATAATTTATTTGAAATCCTTTTTCAACAAGTGAAACATGCAATCCACCTAAAATTGTGTGTTCTTATCAAATATGAACTTTGTTATCTGTTTTGAACAATTAAACTTGATGAAAACAACAAATGCTTGTGTAACCCCTTTAAGGAACCAAAATTCCAAAACTTAATAAACAAATTCCCAACTTGTTAAACCTTATTTCCAATTGATTCTATTGTTGTTATTTTGCTGTTTTCCTCATCCATGCATCATGCTAATTCACTTACACATGATGATTAGATGTAGAACAATTAATTCAACCATAATTCATGGGCTTTCCATATGCAATCCAAATTGCATGTGGGTCCATTTAATTATGTTATGTTACGATGTCAACTAGTTATTTTGATGCATCAATTAAATGGTCATGCATCATCCCATGGTTGTGCACTATGCCATGTTATTGATTGTTTGTCTCCTTGCGTTGTTTGTTTGCTTCTTCTCGGATATACGACGACGTTGAGACCGACGATACTTACGACACCCCTTCTAAGGAGTTAGCTCAGTACCAGGCTACTGGGTTTGCAGGCAAGTATTCACTCACATGAACGACTGTGTTCCTTTCAACATTGGTTACCGATACTTTCCGTTGTCTATTCTGCTAGCCCTACGAATAGTTGCTTCTGTTACGAACCTATCACATGTATCCTTTAACCCTGATATTGCCTCACCCCCATACCTATAACCTTTTGCTTGTTGCCCGTGTCTTACTAGCATGCTTAGGGTTGTTTGGATCGAGTCTGTTACCCGTTACTTTCTGTTACTATTTCATTATGTTCTGGGGCTCGAGGATAAACAATGAATAATGCTAATGTTGACTAAATAATAATTTGATGATAAGGCACCGGCAGGAGGCCCTGCGTGGTTTTGAGGCCTGCTAGTGTCGACCCTAATTAGGAAAAGGGTCTTGTCTACTGATCCATGATGAGCGCACTAACCGCATGTGGGAAGCGTGTATGGGCGCCCCCCTCAATTTGATTCGATTCGCATCTCGTCCAAATCGCCTCATTTAGTTCGGGTGTTCCATTTGCCGCATGCATGTTTTTGCGAGCCCAGGCCAGGGTGGAAACTTTTGTAGTCGGCATTTAGGGAGACACGTTCTAAGAGTGCCATGAGGGTCCCCTTTTCTTCGTGGGGCTTGATTAGCCGTGCGCTCACTGCACGGGGTTCTTTGGGCTTGATGCGGAGAAGAGTTGAGTTGTGTTGAGTGCCCCGCTTGGTGGGAGGCATCCCATCTGGCGGGTTATTCTTACGTGTACGGCCAAATTGGTGCACCCCTGCAGGGTAAATCTTCTCGAGAAGCCGTGTTTTCCGCGGTTATGGACTACTTGGTGAAAGTACTGGCTAACAAGTACTCAGGACAACTTAAACCTAATGATTAACAACCTTACACCCAATGATTAACAACTTGACTAGTAATAGGCTTATTGACACAATAATCTGAACCATCATTATTTCACTTGTGTGAGTTATCCTCGGATTGCTTCTTTGGATAAGGGAGAGATCCAGGATGGGTTTGTTTGGAGTTAGTTATAGTTGGTTCCGATACGCGATCTTATCTCCTTTCTGATAGTCGGAAGTGGTAGTAACTCTGTAGTTGGTTAGACCAGCCAGTTGCAGCATCTTTTATATCCCCTTTTCTTCCGTTGAACCCAAGGCATCTGTGCTTGGTGTTGACGGCTTACACTTTGGTGAACTGTGAGTCTTGCTTGCCAGTACGTTTATGTACTGACCCCTTTGGGGCTGTGGTTTCCGCATACTACGATTACGAGGATCCCCATGGTGGCTACGACGTGGAGTATGACGAGACTGCTGACGAGTAGATAGCG
Source organism: Alopecurus myosuroides (assembly GCA_028641055.1). NCBI lineage: Eukaryota > Viridiplantae > Streptophyta > Magnoliopsida > Poales > Poaceae > Alopecurus > Alopecurus myosuroides. Next base: position 540,378,298 of record CM054057.1, read on the forward strand.
GACCCGGGCAGGATCCGAGACTTCGTGGATGGGCTCCGTCTTTTCGTTTCCGGCCTCTTAGGCCTATTTGGATCTTGTCTGTACTCAGACATGTTGAATGCTTCCGCTGTGATGTAATGATGAATTGTTGGGACATGTGTCCTCTGGATGATTGTATTTGCTATCTCTGCTCTAGTGAGAGCTATCTGCAACTTATTTCAATCTTTTGTGTCTTAGAGATCTGTTGTGATATCAGTTGTTCTAATGCCGTTGACGTACCATGTGTGTATGTTATGAAGTACGTCAACGGAAGTGTCCTGATTTCTATGGGATGGTTTGCGCAGACGATGGATAGTAGAGAATGGTTGTCACACGTTTACGTGTTGGCCTGCTCATATTGAGATGCGGGTGCCGGTATGCCCCGTAAGCCATTTGTTCTACTATTCAGCGGACTGTGAGCATCCTCTAGAAGTCCGGGTGCGACAATAGCCAAACTGACGAGCTGAGGGCTGAGCTTCACGACAGCCAGGAGGAGAGTGGAGCACTGGCACAGCAGTTGTCCCAGTTGAGAGAGGAGTTTGAGGCCACCACCGCGAGGAACCGTGCCTTGGAGAGACATCTGCGGGCCACCCGCCTGGGCCGTGCTCGTCTCACCACCAGGATGACGGCTCTGGAGGGGGCTAACTCAGTTCTGTGTGCTAGAATTCAGATAGCTCGTGATGACATAGCCGCGAGAGACTAAGCAGGGAGATTGAGGAGCTTCTGCCTGTAGAGGATGCTCCATCCGACTTGGAGGGGATGGATATGAGTGAGGCCAGTGAGCAGGATGATGATGACCTGCTTGGCGAGGAGGAGGAGGACCCGAAGGAGGTTATCTTCGAGGTTGGGGACAGTGACGACTCTGTGTAGTCGCAGCTTTCCCACCCTTAGCACTTGATGTTGGTCTAGATGCTAGTTTAGTATGCTAGATCGTTTTGCTAGGTAGTTTGCTAGTGGTAGCCCTGCGATGACCCCACAATATCGCACCCCCTGTAGCTCGATAAAGCCTTCCTTGTATGATATGGCTTGTGATGTGTGTGTGTGTAATGTCAAAAACTCTGTTTAATTATTGAGGTGTATGATGTAACACCCGGGGGATTTTACCCCAAAAGTACAATTGTTTGTTCTCTCTTTGCATGGCATTGCATTGCATCTCATGCCTTCTTGTTTTCTGTGTTTCTCAAACCAATTCAAAATTCCAAAAACATATGCCAAAGTTTTTGAAACAAATCACAAACAATAACATCTCAATTTGTTTCACCAAACTTGAATTTATAAATAATTCAACTGTTCAAAGTTGAGATAAATCATTCAATGTGAATTTCAATAAAATCCTTTCCAATTTCAAAACGGTACCAAATATTCAAAATTCGGAGAAAGAAAAGTTGTGCACCTGGGCATTTTAAGTGCCAAGTGCATGGTTTTTATTTCATAATTTTTGGTTATATAAAAACCCCCTCAATTCCTTTTCTTACACCTTCTACAAAAAAAAGGAAAAAAGAATAAAAAGAACAGCTGGGGGAGGCAGGCCTGTTAAGGCCCACCTACCACCCCAGCGATGCAGCCCACCTCCCCTGTCTCTTTCCTCCGTACGGTAGCACGAGCAGGAGACGTGAACCTCTCCTGGACCACTGCACCTGCTCCCTCCCCTCCATGGTCCCCTCTTCCCACCTGCTCCCCCTCCTTACCTACCCCTCCCTCCGGATTCCCCGAACCCTAACCCTAGCCTCTCCCTCCTCCTTCCTCTCCGCCGCCACCTAAATCTCTCCTTCCTCTCTGTTCCTTTCTGAACCATATAGAGGACCTTCCATGGCTAGTACTTGGGGGGCCAAGGGCCATCGTTGTGGTCATCGCCAAGACCTCCGGAGGCCGGGAATGGAACCATGGCGTCGCCGTCTTCGACCTCGTCCCCTCGGCCGGACCTGGGAGGCTCCAGGACCCCCGCGCCGTGCTCGTCAAGAGCTCCGTCCGTCCGTGAGGAGCTCGGCGGCGCAGCGCCTTCCTCTCCTCCCTGCGGTGAACGTCGTCGCTCCTGCGCCAAACTCTCGCGCCATCGACCTCCCCAAGGTGAGCCGCACCCCCAAGGCCTCTTTCCCCTCTCCCCGCCCTGCTCTGGAGCGGAGCCATCGAGCGTAGCCCGCTGCCGGACGCCATTGTTCGCGTTCTGTCCCCGTCGCACAGATCGGTTCAGTTTCGTCAGTAGCGTTTTGTCACCTCATATCGGCTCAGATCCGTAGCTATTCACCAACAGCAGCAACAGCCCAGTGGCTGCGCACACCGATCCGCACCCAGAGATCCCGAGTTCGATTCCCCCTCGCGGCGAATAAAACCCCCCTTTTTTCTTCTTTTCCATCCGCGCACGGGGCCCACTGTCATTGACCCCGGTGGCCACCTCACCATCCACCCACGCCACAGTGGCTCCTGCGTCGCCCCCTGGCCCGCTTTTCAACCACTCTGGCTGGCTCTGCCCCGGTAGAAAACGTTTTGGCCATTTTCTTTTATTCTCGAAATCCAGAAAATAGAACTAAATCTTTATTTGTAAAATCAATAACAAATTGAAATATGCTCCAATTTCAATGATTCAAATTTCTATGGATTCAGCATCTTGTGCTCTTTCTGTTAGTAACAAAGTTGCAACATGTTTCTGTAATAAATTTTGCACTAAATAATTAAATACAGAAAAGGCTATTAAAATTTGAAACTTTGGAAATTCATAACTTGAGTTCTGTTCACCCAAATTGAGCAAACTTGGGCTCTAAAATTTTGTCTTAACAAACTCTACACAGTGGTATTTTATTTGGTCACAATTGAATTAAATTTGAACATGTTTCCTTATGTTTACTAAAAGGGGCAGAATAAAACTGCTTATGGAAAAATGCATAATAAATTCAATAATGATCCAAAAATTATGTTTAATAGCTCAAAATGTTCATTGAAACATTTTATACATGTTTTCAACCTTTTCAATACAATTTGTGCCCCATTCCATTTAAATTTGGTTAGCTCACCCACTAATTGTTATCCATGCTAATCAACATTTAAATTGATGGTTAGTTAAATAACTTAAACCTTCCTAATTAAATGTTGGGCTTTTGTCTCAACTTAAATTGGTTAAGTTCCATCCCTGCATGTCATGCATCCATATCTTGATCATGCTGGATCTTTTGCCGTAGAAGTAATTGTTGCATCCGGTGTTTGTTCTAGTTCGTTGCTTCTTCGCGGATAGGACGCTGAGATGATGTGAGCAACGACAAGTTCTGCTACCTCTACTTGCTGGATTCCAGGCAAGTATACTCATTTGCCACCTATGGCTGCCTTTCATCACTTGTTACCGATTCTTCCCGTTGCCTTTATTCTAGCCTTATGATTCGATGCTTGTGTCTCGAACCTATCATACGTTTACCTTGCAACCATGATATAGCCTTCCTTCCACTTCCTATTACCTGTTGTTTGTTTACCCCGTTGGCCCTCGTGTCGTAGTTGCATGCTTAGGTTTGTTTGCGCCCGAGTCCTGTTGTCCTTTATCCTATCATCTGTTTAGTCGATAGTTGGGTTTCAATTCAATCAACAACATGTTAATGTTTTTGGGTAATAATAATTTGATGATAAGGCACCGGCAGGAGGCCCGGCGTGGTTTTGAGGCCTGCTAGTGTCGACCTTAATTTGGAAAAGGGTCTTGTCCTCCGATCCATGATGAGCGCGCTAACTGCATGTGGGAAGCGAGTATGGGCGCCCCCCGCAACTTTGATTCGATTCGCATCTCGTCCAAATCGCCTCATTTAGTTCGGGTTTTCCATTTGCCGCATGCATATGCAGGTGCGAACCCTTGGCGCCAGGGTGGAACTTTTGTAGTCGGCATTTAGGGAGACACGTTCTTAGAGTGCTATGAGGGTCCCCTTTTCTTCGTGGGGCTTGATTAGCCGTGCGCTCAATTGCACGGGGTTCTTTGGGCTTGATGCGAAGAAGAGTTGGGTTGTGTTGAGTGCCTCGCTTGGTGGAAGGGCCTTTCCATCTGGCGGGTCATTCTTACGTGTACGGCCAAATTGGTGCATCCCTGCAGGGTTAATCTTCTCGAGAAGCCGTGTTGTCCGCGGTTATGGATGACTTGGTGAAAGTGCTGGCTAACAAGTACTCAGACAACTTACACTTAACGATGCTAACTTGACTAGTAATATAGATTACCTCCACCATAAAAATGAATGTCACCTTAATCAACAGTGTGAGTTTCCTTGGGTTGCTTCCTTAGTAGGGGGTGACACTTGATGGGTATTGTTTGGTGAGTAGTTATAGTTGGTTTTGTCGCGCTATCTTATCCCTTTCTTTTAGCCGGATGTTGTAGCGCGTCTCCGCAGTTAGTTAGTGCAGCCCGCTGCCGCTTCTTTGCAATAATCCCTTCCTTTTCCGTTGTACCCAAAGTATTTGTATCTTGTCATGATTGGTTACGTTGGTATCTTGTGAGTATGGGTTATCCACTTGCCAGTACTTAATAGTACTGACCCACGAATCCATTTCGTGGCTGCATAATCCACATTGCAGTCAACAGGTTTGAAGTCTGACGACGTTAGCTTGGGAATCCCTCCGGCTTGGCCTGGGTAGGGATTGGACGCCATCGGTTATCTTCAGGACTCTTAGTCCAATTTGTATCTTGTCCGTAGTCGGACGCTATGTTGTTTCTTCCGCTGTTATTTGGATCTTTGTATTGTATCAGTTGTATCCTTGACTCGTTTGAGTCGTCTTGTATATACCTCTTCTGTTGTTGTTGTGGATTATTCGTGAACTGTTGTAATGTTATCACAAGTGGCAACCTGGAATCGGTTATTATGTGGATTTTGGCGGAAATGCTGAAATCTGCATAGTGCCCGATCTCGGGGCGTCACAAATGGTATCAGAGCATGGTTTCTGATTCCCGATGTTGTTTCGATACGAATGGTTATCGAAGCAGCGGGTCCGCAAAGCCTGTAGGATAACCTCGCTAACGGTCGTTGTTTTTAGAGTGTCAAAACTATTTGTGCAAAACCTGTTTTGGAAACCTCTCGATAGGATTCTTGTTTATTCCTTACCTCCATTCTACTTCTCCTTCTATCTTATTTGTTTTGGAAGTCTCCTCTCTTATCTATCTTTCAAAGTTTAGGATCCTACGTGGGTGGACGTTTTCCGAGCCTTTAACCTAGTAGCTTCGATCATCGGAAGATTCTTGGTGAAAGAACATCGTCGTCACTCCGAGCAAGAATCTCTTATTAGTGGTGTCGAGAAGCCCTTGTTAGTGGTGTCGAGGAGATCAACTGGAAGCATGAAGAATCGATAGTCGAACTTCTTTCCCCTCCCGGGTTAGTGGGTGGATTGCGGGGACGCAATCCCTTGTTAGTGGTGTCGTCTGTAACACCCGGGGGATTTTCCCCCAAAAGTACAATTGTTTGTTCTCTCTTTGCATGGCATTGCATTGCATCTCCTGCCTTCTTGTTTTCTGTGTCTCTCAAACCAATTCAAAATTCCAAAAACATATGCCAAAGTTTTTGAAACAAATCACAAACAATAACATCTCAATTTGTTTCACCAAACTTGAAATTATAAATAATTCAACTGTTCAAAGTTAAGATAAATCATTCAATGTGAATTTCAATCAAATCCTTTCCAATTTCAAAACGGTACCAAATATTCAAAATTCGGAGAAAGAAAAGTTGTGCACCTGGGCTTTTTAAGTGCCAAGTGCATGGTTTTTATTTCATAATTTTTGGTTATATAAAAACCCCCTCAATTCCTTTTCTTACACCTTCTACAAAAAAAAGGAAAAAAGAATAAAAAGAACAGCTGGGGGAGGCAGGCTGTTAAGGCCCACCTACCACCCCAGCGATGCAGCCCACCTCCCCTGTCTCTTTCCTCCGTACGGTAGCACGAGCAGGAGATGTGAACCTCTCCTGGACCACCGCACCTGCTCCCTCCCCTCCATGGTCCCCTCTCCCCACCTGCTCCCCCTCCTTATCTACCCCTCCCTCCGGATTCCCCGAACCCTAACCCTAGACTCTCCCTCCTCCTCCCTCTCCGCCGCCACCTACATCTCTCCTTCCTCTCTGTTCCTTTCTGAACCATCTAGAGGACCTTCCATGGCTGGTACTTGGGGGGCCAAGGGCCATCGTTGTGGTCATCGCCAAGACCTCCGGAGGCCGGGAATGGAACCATGGCGTCGTCCTCTTCGACCTCGTCCCCTCGGCCGGACCTGGGAGGCTACAGGACCCCCGCGCCGTGCTCGTCAAGAGCTCCGTCCGTCCGTGAGGAGCTCGGCGGCGCAGCGCCTTCCTCTCCTCCCTACGGTGAACGTCGTCGCTCCTGCGCCAAACTCTCGCGCCATCGACCTCCCCAAGGTGAGCCGCACCCCCAAGGCCTCTTTCCCCTCTCCCCGCCCTGCTCTGGAGCGGAGCCATCGAGCGTCGCCCGCTGCCGGGCGCCATTGTTCGCGTTCTGTCCCCGTCGCACAGATCGGTTCAGTTTCTTCAGTAGCGTTTTGTCACCTCATATCGGCTCAGATCTGTAGCTATTCACCAACAGCAGCAACAGCCCAGTGGCTGCGCACACCGATCCGCACCCAGAGATCCCGAGTTCGATTCCCCCTCGCGGCGAATAAAACCCCCCCTTTTTTCCTCTTTTCCATCCGCGCACGGGGCCCACTGTCATTGACCCCGGTGGCCACCTCACCATCCACCCACGCCACAGTGGCGCCTGTGTGTCCCCCTGGCCCGCTTGTCAACCACTCTGGCTGGCTCTGCCCCGGTAGAAAACGTTTCGGCCATTTTCTTTTATTCTCGAAATCCAGAAAACAGAACTAAATCTTTATTTGTAAAATCAATAACAAATTGAAAAATGCTCCAATTTCAATGATTCAAATTTCTATGGATTCAGCATCTTGTGCTCTTTCTGTTAGTAACAAAGTTGCAACATGTTTCTTTAATAAATTTTGCACTAAATAATTAAATACAGAAATGGCTATTAAAATTTGAAACTTTGGAAATTCATAACTTGAGTTCTGTTCACCCAAATTGAGCAAACTTGGTCTCTAAAATTTTGTCTTAACAAACTCTACACAGTGGTATTTTATTTGGTCACAATTGAATTAAATTTGAACATGTTTCCTTCTGTTTACTAAAAGGGGCAGAATAAAACTGCTTATGGAAAAATGCATAATAAATTCAATAATGATCCAAAAATTATTTTTAATAGCTCAAAATGTTCATTGAAACATTTTATACATGTTTTCAACCTTTTCAGTACAATTTGTGCCCCATTCCATTTAAATTTGGTTAGCTCACCCACTAATTGTTATCCATGCTAATCAACATTTAAATTGATGGTTAGTTAAATAACTTAAACCTTCCTAATTAAATGCTGGTCTTTTTGTCTCAAATTATATTGGTTAAGTTGCATCCCCGCATGTCATGCATACATATCTTGATCATGCTGGATCTTTTGCCGTAGAAGTAATTGTTGCATCCGGTGTTTGTTCTAGTTCCTTGCTTCTTCGCGGATAGGACGCTGAGATGATGTGAGCAACGACAAGTTCTGCTACCTCTACTTGCTGGATTCCAGGCAAGTATACTCATTTGCCACCTATGGCTGCCTTTCATCACTTGTTACCTGTAGAGGCCCCAAACCGGAAGGTCCAGAACCCCTCATATGCATTCATTCACAATCCCAGAATAACCAGTTGTGAACAACATACGTAGTTGGCATCCAGAATACATCATCCATTACACGAATAATAGAGTCTTACATAAATGGTCACATGACCAAGTTCTTGACAACTGTCACACAGGACAGGCATTCAAAAAAAAAACACAGCGGAAGACGATAAGCATAGCGTAGTAGAACCCGAGTCACGCCTCATCCTACAGGCTGCTGACTGGGAGACGATCCTAACTCGCAGGGCCATCAGTGTAGAACTCCTCCTCATAGAACTCCTCCTGGGGTGGCTCCTCATAGTCTGATAAGTAGATACCATGGCGAAACCAAATGAGTACATTTGAATGTACTCAACCAGACATCCTTTATAAGCTTACAATTATGCATACATGCTTATTTGGTGGGGTGGGTAGGCCATACATATGGTTCAGCTACCCATGACAGATAAAAGATTTATCATGGTTGATTCTTCAAGTTTCGTTCTTTGTGAAAAATCCTTTAAAATAATGTAGTTTTTCTCTCGTAGATATCACATATCTTGGAGGTTTTATAAGACTTTTAGAAAAGAAAGTTTTCTTTTCAGAAACTTTTAGTAATAGTTTCCTTCTCATCCGTATCTCGCAGATACCAAGTCATTCCTCCATAGTACCTCGCAGGTACAAAGCCGTCCTTCAAAACCTCTTTTGAAAAGTTGACACAATACTAGCTACATGGCCATTCAACCGTCCATATCCGAGGACGCGGCTATCTCGAAATAGTTTTACTCTGCAGAGGTGTACACATTTCCACTAGATCCAGAATCCGCCATGAAACAACCATGGACTGTCCTCAACCTATGAGAACATCATATAACTGATCTTGACTATCCACTATGTACAAGCTAGCACATGACTATCTCTTCAATTGGGGTTCCCCCTCCCCGGCAAGCCATGTCACACACCGCCCAGACAGGAGACCCAACTGCTGCATCCGGAGGGAAAATTAATCCCACACTTTAGATGTCCCGTATGCTCACTCCTAGCGACACTTCGGTTCGGAGGATCCAATCCTCTATAGCACTTGAGATAGCTCACATACTAACCATAACAAGTTTTTAATCAAGCCCCTACCCATATTGGGATAAAGTGGCAGTACGATAATGGTTTTCCAGCGAAGACTAGGTTATGTGTCTTCTGTAAACATTTCTCAAAAATTTCCCATCATGACATCCTTCCGGTAGACAGGGTCTCACCCTTCCTCCGGGGTTTTTCTTCCATAAGGCATTTGTTTACAAAAGCACATTTTATTTAGTTCATTTAAGAACTCAAGTTTTAATTTGGTGGATGGTATTTATATACCATTTAGTGGCTAAGGCTTGGTAATACCAAGTTGACTATTAATATGATTCCTCCTTCTAATAATATTAATAGTAGTAGTATTCACAACAAAAATAGTTTTGAGAGTATAGTTTTGTGAAAACTTCAGAAGTGAAAATCATGCATGATAGATAATGATAAGTATTTATACAGCAAGCATTAGTATGGCTTGCCTTGGTACAAGTGATGGTCCTGGTCCTGAAAGTAACAGGAGTTGCAATACCCCTCTTCAGCAAATCCTTCATCCTCGTTTTCTAACGTCGTAAAAAGAAATAAAGGCACACTTTCAGAGCCAACCAAGACAAATAATGCTACAAGTGATACCTACAGCAAGCAATTAAAATGTAACACTCAAGGTTTTCAATTTTCCCTTAAGAAAATTGGCATAAAAACTATAGTGGGAAAATCTTCTTTTTCCTAGTGTTTAGGTGTGGCCAAACTCAATGATTTTTAGTTAAGATCCCTATGGACCAGTGGGGTAAAACCCAAGTTACTAGACATTAGGGTGTCACATAAAACACAATTTGATGTCTTAAAACTTCCCCAATATTCTCTATGGCAAGTACAAATAATAAGCTAAATTATGCAAGTGGTGAAAAAGGCTCATGACAACAAGTCAAGCTCATTATCCACCATGATACAAAAAATACCAGTGGGTGTTCCACTAGCATAATGCTCATAAATAGGTTAATAAGCCTCTGGTCACATTTCTAAAAATGCTCAAAACAAACAAACTAGTCTCAAAAACTCCTACTCATACTAGTAGAAACTTGGGAAAAATACTAGACTAGTTTATACTTCACTTGTTAATTTTTGGCACAAGTGTGAAAACTAATAGAGGTAAAATACTCCTATAATCAGTACCAAAATGCTACTGGATCCTCCAAAACAAAATAATAAGTCTAGCTATTAACCAAGGAAAAACTAGACTAAAATTGCTACACATGTGAGGGAATTAAATCTAGGCACCCCAAATGTTACTCATGCATTTTCTACTACTTAAGGGGAAAATTACCAGAGGTTAAAACACAAGGATAACCATGCCACAAGGACATTCCATCCTCTGTTTCCAACCCCAAAGAATCATATTTTTCCCTAGTGGAAAACAAGACAAAAAGGCATGCATGGATAGTCTAGTATGAAAACTAGACTTAAGCAATGCTATTTAAATCTATTCCAAACACAAGCACCAAGTAACCAGGGGTGCTGTAACCAAAATAACAGTACCAAAATGGTACTGGTTCCATTAAAATTAATCTAGAAAATAGGCCTAATACATATCTAAAAATCTACTCAAAAACCTAGATAGAAATTAAGCTATGAGCAAGATCTATGCATGGAAAATAATTCTAAAAATTCTACCACTCAAACCATTCATTCTAACATGTTCATATAACTTGTAAACATCATCACTACACTAGAAAAAAACATTACAAGCAAGAACACATCATGTGCACATCACAAAATGAACAAATAAAACAAGATCTAGGAATTTAAAAATTAGGCAGAAAAGTACCAAAACTTGTTCTGTCTCTCTAATTTTTTCTATGGCTCCAAAAATTAAATCCTTCTAGGATGTGATAGTCCTTAACAATACAAAGCCTCTCCAATTGGTCCCACTCAAAAATAATGTCCCAAACTCCCCCTAAAAATCCGGGAATAGCTCACAAATGTTTCACCAAAATGGATGGCATTTCCAACTGGTAACTCACCTTGGTTCAAACTAACATTCTGCTGGTAGGTATTTACAAGGGCTTTCCAAAACAGTTTAGTTTGATCAAAAAGGTTTTGTATTTTTGAAGTTCTATTCATTTCAATTTGATGGGTACTGTCTGGCAAAATGGCTATAGAAAAATAACTAAAAGTCAAAACATTATTCTGCCAAAAGGAGATGGTTGTGATTTTGTATGGCTATAGGCAACAAAATTGGCAAGGCCAAATAAATTGATTTGCTACCTTTTCTTGGCCAAAAGCTAACATCTATTTTTCTGCCAGAAAAAAAAATCGATTTTCAAAATCTAACAGGGACAAGCCCAGATGGGCCGGATTCGCCACGCGCGGCCCAGCTAGCGCCTAGGATAGCCCAGCTGCGCGTGCGCGGGGGCGGAGGGCGCGGGAAAAACCCGTTTAAGCGCAGCCGTTGATCTCCCGATCGACGGCGCAGCTCCTTTCTTCCTCCCCTCTCCTCTCACGACCAAACCGGCGTCGAACACCTCACCGGCGTGCACGGTGCGGGCTCTGTGCTCACCTAGGGGTGCTGCGGAGTGGCGAGTGGCGGCGGTGGTGCAGTGGGGGGCTGGTGGCGCGGTGGTGGCGGTGATCGTTTCCTCCACGGCGAGCTCCTCTCTGCGACGGCACGGCGGATACGGCGGCGATGGCGCGGGCCCTCCTGCAAGAAAAAGGACCGCGGAGGATGTCAGGGAGGTGGCCAGGGTCACGGGGAACTCGTGCGTGCAAGAATGACGAGCCCTCACTCACGGGGTTGTTCGTTTTGCGTCGGTGGATCGTGCGGTGGCCGGCGGCGAAAACTTGCTCGTGCCGCTCGCACACGGAGAGGCACGGCTAGTTCTCTCGTGGGTGGTGTAGTGGAGGGGTGGGGGTGTTGTGGCGAAATGGCATGCCCTCGGAGGCTTTGTAGGCACGGGCCCGTGTGGGTGCTCTCGGGTGGACATGTGTGCGTGCGTGTTGGCAAGCAGAGAGGTGGGGGACCGTTTTCCTCGTGCTCTCTCGAGCCAGTGGCGGTGCAAAGGGCACTAGTGACCACAGTAGAGCTAGGGATAGAGAGGCATGTGGGAAAAACGGCTGCCACTGCTCCTCTCTCTCTCAGCTCACACCTATCCCGAGCCTCTCTTCTCTCCCTTATTCCTTCCAAGCTAAGGCACCTCTCGGGCAAGTAAGCACATGGAGTTACAGAGGAATCCTAGGTGAATAACTAGAACCAAAATCCACACAAAAAGATCAAGTATAGGTCAAGAAAATCATATCCCAAGTTCTGTTCAAAAACAGATTCAGAAAATTCAGAAAAATGCAATAGTGCTTATTTCACCAAGTGTTGGAAAAACAGAGATTTGAAGCAAAAGTTTGCTTCTGTTTGAAAGGGCAAATGAACTTGGATTTTGAAAATTCAAGTTGGTAATTGTTCTATGTACTTTCTAGTTTGAGAAAACAACAAGTACACAAGAATTTGAGTTGGCTAACCTTCTGAAATAACTGTCCAAAAGGCTATGTTTCTGTTTTCCAAATAGAATTGGTTTTGCAATATTTTTATACTAGGGAAACAATCATGGATTTGGTTGTTTTCCAAGTGATAAATTTAAACCAGTGGCATATAGTTGTATTACATAACATGTTCAACCATAATACCACAAGAGAACAACAAATCAAAAGTGTTTACTTCCTGAAAACAAATGTGGAAAACAGCTAGTCCTACTGTTTTCCTGCTAAAAGTTTAAATAGGAAAATAAATTCCCAAAGCTATTTAAATCCAAACCAAAGTGTTTCCTTGGTAAAGACATGACTAAATAATGCGATCATGAGTGAATCAAGCATTCCCCAAAATTTGAGAAGAAAAATCTTAGGGTTTTCAGTTGAAAAACATCAGGCAGGAAATAATCAATCATCAGGGAAACTCCTCAAATGAGTGAAAGGAAACACACCACTTATATTGCATAGATAAACATGACTACACAAACATGTGGTCCACTTAATTGTCTTACAAAAGTCTTAAGATGCTTGCTAATATACTATTAAACAAGTGCTTAAAAACAGGGGTGTTACATTACCGATTCTTCCCGTTGCCTTTATTCTAGCCTTATGATTCGATGCTTGTGTCTCGATCCTATCATACGTTTACCTTGCAACCATGATATAGCCTTCCTTCCACTTCCTATTACATGTTATTTGTTTACCCCGTTGGCCCTCGTGTCGTAGTTGCATGCTTAGGTTTGTTTGCGCCCGAGTCCTGTTGTCCTTTGTCCTATCATCTGTTTAGTCGATAGTTGGGTTTCAATTCAATCAACAACATGTTAATGTTTTTGGGTAATAATAATTTGATGATAAGGCACCGGCAGGAGGCCCGGCATGGTTTTGAGGCCTACTAGTGTCGACCTTAATTAGTAAAAGGGTCTTGTCCTCCGATCCATGATGAGCGCGCTAACCGCATGTGGGAAGCGAGTATGGGCGCCCCCCGCAACTTTGATTCGATTCGCATCTCGTCCAAATCGCCTCATTTAATTCGGGTTTTCCATTTGCCGCATGCATATGCAGGTGCGAACCCTTGGCGCCAGGGTGGAACTTTTGTAGTCGGAATTTAGGGAGACACATTCTTAGAGTGCTATGAGGGTCCCCTTTTCTTCGTGGGGCTTGATTAGCCGTGCGCTCAATTGCACGGGGTTCTTTGGGCTTGATGCGAAGAAGAGTTGGGTTGTGTTGAGTGCCTCGCTTGGTGGAAGGGCCTTTCCATCTGGCGGGTCATTCTTACGTGTACGGCCAAATTGGTGCATCCCTGCAGGGTTAATCTTCTCGAGAAGCCGTGTTGTCCGCGGTTATGGATGACTTGGTGAAAGTGCTGGCTAACAAGTACTTAGACAACTTACACTTAACGATGCTAACTTGACTAGTAATATAGATTACCTCCACCATAAAAATGAATGTCACCTTAATCAACAGTGTGAGTTTCCTTGGGTTGCTTCCTTAGTAGGGGGTGACACTTCATGGTTATTGTTTGGTGAGTAGTTATAGTTGGTTTTGTCGCGCTATCTTATCCCTTTCTTTTAGCCGGATGTTGTAGCGCGCCTTCGTAGTTAGTTAGTCCAGCCCGCTGCCGCTTCTTTGCAATAATCCCTTCCTTTTCCGTTGTACCCAAAGTATTTGTATCTTGTGATGATTGGTTACGCTGGTATCTTGTGAGTATGGGTTATCCACTTGCCAGTACTTAATAGTACTGACCCACGAATCCATTTTGTGGCTGCATAATCCACATTGCAGTCAACAGGTTTGAAGTCTGACGACGTTAGCTTGGGAATCCCTCCGGCTTGGCCTGGGCAGGGATTGGACGCCATCGGTTATCTTCAGGACTCTTAGTCCAATTTGTATCTTGTCCGTAGTCGGACGCTATGTTGTTTCTTCCGCTGTTATTTGGATCTTTGTATTGTATCAGTTGTATCCTTGACTCGTTTGAGTCGTCTTGTATATACCTCTTCTGTTGTTGTTGTGGATTATTCGTGAACTGTTGTAATGTTATCACAAGTGGCAACCTGGAATCGGTTATTATGTGGATTTTGGCGGAAATGCTGAAATCTGCATAGTGCCCGATCTCGGGGCGTCACAAATGGTATCAGAGCATGGTTTCCGATTCCCGATGTTGTTTCGATACGAATGGTTATCGAAGCAGCGGGTCCGCAAAGCCTGTAGGATAACCTCGCTAACGGTCGTTGTTTTTAGAGTGTCAAAACTATTTGTGCAAAACCTGTTTTGGAAACCTCTCGATAGGATTCTTGTTTATTCCTTACCTCCATTCTACTTCTCCGTCTATCTTATTTGTTTTGGAAGTCTCCTCTCTTATCTATATTTCAAAGTTTAGGATCCTACGTGGGTGGACGTTTTCCGAGCCTTTAACCTAGTAGCTTCGATCATCGGAAGATTCTTGGTGAAAGAACATCGTCGTCACTCCGATCAAGAATCTCTTATTAGTGGTGTCGAGAAGCCCTTGTTAGTGGTGTCGAGGAGATCAACTGGAAGCATGAAGAATCGATAGTCGAACTTCTTTCCCCTCCCGGGTTAGTGGGTGGATTGCGGGGACACAATCCCTTGTTAGTGGTGTCGTCTGTAACACCCGGGGGATTTTCCCCCAAAAGTACAATTGTTTGTTCTATCTTTGCATGGCATTGCATTCCATCTCATGCCTTCTTGTTCTCTGTGTCTCTCAAACCAATTCAAAATTCCAAAAACATATGCCAAAGTTTTTGAAACAAATCACAAACAATAACATCTCAATTTGTTTCACCAAACTTGAATTTATAAATAATTCAACTGTTCAAAGTTGAGATAAATCATTCAATGTGAATTTCAATCAAATCCTTTCCAATTTCAAAACGGTACCAAATATTCAAAATTCGGAGAAAGAAAAGTTGTGCACCTGAGCTTTTTAAGTGCCAAGTGCATGGTTTTTATTTCATAATTTTTGGTTATATAAAACCCCCTCAATTCCTTTTCTTACACCTTCTACAAAAAAAAGGAAAAAAGAATAAAAAGAACAGCTGGGGGAGGCAGGCCTGTTAAGGCCCACCTACCACCCCAGCGATGCAGCCCACCTCCCCTGTCTCTTTCCTCCGTACGGTAGCACGAGCAGGAGATGTGAACCTCTCCTGGACCACCGCACCTGCTCCCTCCCCTCCATGGTCCCCTCTCCCCACCTGCTCCCCCTCCTTATCTACCCCTCCCTCCGGATTCCCCGAACCCTAACCCTAGACTCTCCCTCCTCCTTCCTCTTCGCCGCCACCTACATCTCTCCTTCCTCTCTATTCCTTTCTGAACCATCTAGAGGACCTTCCATGGCTGGTACTTGGGGGGCCAAGGGCCATCATTGTGGTCATCGCCAAGACCTCCGGAGGCTGGGAATGGAACCATGGCGTCTCCCTCTTCGACCTCGTCCCCTCGGCCGGACCTGGGAGGCTCCAGGACCCCCGCGCCGTGCTCGTCAAGAGCTCCGTCCGTCCGTGAGGATCTCGGCGGCGCAGCGCCTTCCTCTCCTCCCTACGGTGAACGTCGTCGCTCCTGCGCCAAACTCTCGCGCCATCGACCTCCCCAAGGTGAGCCGCACCCCCAAGGACTCTTTCCCCTTTTCCCGCCCTGCTCTGGAGCGGAGCCATCGAGCGTCGCCCGCTACCGGACGCCATTGTTCGCGTTCTGTCCCCGTAGCCCAGATCGGTTCAGTTTCGTCAGTAGCGTTTTGTCACCTCATATCGGCTCAGATCCGTAGCTATTCACCAACAGCAGCAACAGCCTAGTGGCTGCGCACACCGATCCGCACCCAGAGATCCCAAGTTCGATT
This sequence comes from Alopecurus myosuroides, assembly GCA_028641055.1. Classification (NCBI taxonomy): domain Eukaryota; kingdom Viridiplantae; phylum Streptophyta; class Magnoliopsida; order Poales; family Poaceae; genus Alopecurus; species Alopecurus myosuroides. Next base: position 540,394,393 of record CM054057.1, read on the forward strand.
CCCCCTCGCGGCGAATAAAACCCCCTTTTTTCCTCTTTTCCATCCGCGCACGGGGCCCACTGTCATTGACCCCGGTGGACACCTCACCATCCACCCACGCCACAGTGGCGCCTGCGTGGCCCCCTGGCCCGCTTGTCAACCACTCTGGCTGGCTCTGCCCCGGTAGAAAACGTTTCGGCCATTTTCTTTTATTCTCGAAATCCAGAAAACAGAACTAAATCCTTATTTGTAAAATCAATAACAAATTGAAAAATGCTCCTATTTCAATGATTCAAATTTCTATGGATTCAGCATCTTGTTCTCTTTCTGTTAGTAACAAAGTTGCAACATGTTTCTGTAATAAATTTTGCACTAAATAATTAAATACAGAAATGGCTATTAAAATTTGAAACTTTGGAAATTCATAACTTGAGTTCTGTTCACCCAAATTGAGCAAACTTGGTCTCTAAATTTTTTTCTTAACAAACTCTACACAGTGGTATTTTATTTGGTCACAATTGAATTAAATTTGAACATGTTTCCTTCTGTTTACTAAAAGGGGCAGAATAAAACTGCTTATGGAAAAATGCATAATAAATTCAATAATGATCCAAAAAATATTTTTAATAGCTCAAAATGTTCATTGAAACATTTTATACATGTTTTCAACCTTTTCAATACAATTTGTGCCCCATTCCATTTAAATTTGGTTAGCTCACCCACTAATTGTTATCCATGCTAATCAACATTTAAATTGATGGTTAGTTAAATAACTTAAACCTTCCTAATTAAATGTTGGTCTTTTGTCTCAAATTAAATTGGTTAAGTTGCATCCCCGCATGTCATGCATCCATATCTTGATCATGCTGGATCTTTTGCCGTAGAAGTAATTGTTGCATCCGGTGTTTGTTCTAGTTCCTTTCTTCTTCGCGGATAGGACGCTGAGATGATGTGAGCAACGACAAGTTCTGCTACCTCTACTTGCTGGATTCCAGGCAAGTATACTCATTTGCCACCTATGGCTGCCTTTCATCACTTGTTACCGATTCTTCCCGTTGCCTTTATTCTAGCCTTATGATTCGATGCTTGTGTCTCGATCCTATCATACGTTTACCCTGCAACCATGATATAGCCTTCCTTCCACTTCCTATTACCTGTTGTTTGTTTATCCCGTTGGCCCTCGTGTCGTAGTTGCATGCTTAGGTTTGTTTGCGCCCGAGTCGTGTTGTCCTTTTCCTATCATCTGTTTAGTCGATAGTTGGGTTTCAATTCAATCAACAACATGTTAATGTTTTTGGGTAATAATAATTTGATGATAAGGCACCGGCAGGAGGCCCGGCGTGGTTTTGAGGCCTGCTAGTGTCGACCTTAATTAGGAAAAGGGTCTTGTCCTCCGATCCATGATGAGCGCGCGAACCGCATGTGGGAAGCGAGTATGGGCGCCCCCCGCAACTTTGATTCGATTCGCATCTCGTCCAAATCGCCTCATTTAGTTCGGGTTTTCCATTTGCCGCATGCATATGCAGGTGCGAACCCTTGGCGCCAGGGTGGAACTTTTGTAGTCGGCATTTAGGGAGACACGTTCTTAGAGTGCTATGAGGGCCCCCTTTTCTTCGTGGGGCTTGATTAGCCGTGCGCTCAATTGCACGGGGTTCTTTGGGCTTGATGCGAAGAAGAGTTGGGTTGTGTTGAGTGCCTCACTTGGTGGAAGGGCCTTTCCATCTGGCGGGTCATTCTTACGTGTACGGCCAAATTGGTGCATCCCTGCAGGGTTAATCTTCTCGAGAAGCCGTGTTGTCCGCGGTTATGGATGACTTGGTGAAAGTGCTGGCTAACAAGTACTCAGACAACTTACACTTAACGATGCTAACTTGACTAGTAATATAGATTACCTCCACCATAAAAATGAATGTCACCTTAATCAACAGTGTGAGTTTCCTTGGGTTGCTTCCTTAGTAGGGGGTGACACTGGATGGGTATTGTTTGGTGAGTAGTTATAGTTGGTTTTGTCGCGCTATCTTATCCCTTTCTTTTAGCCGGATGTTGTAGCGCGTCTCTGTAGTTAGTTAGCGCAGCCCGCTGCCGCTTCTTTGCAATAATCCCTTCCTTTTCCGTTGTACCCAAAGTATTTGTATCTTGTGATGATTGGTTACACTGGTATCTTGTGAGTATGGGTTATCCACTTGCCAGTACTTAATAGTACTGACCCACGAATCCATTTCGTGGCTGCATAATCCACATTGCAGTCAACAGGTTTGAAGTCTGACGACGTTAGCTTGGGAATCCCTCTGGCTTGGCCTGGGCAGGGGTTGGACGCCATCGGGTATCTTCAGGACTCTTAGTCCAATTTGTATCTTGTCCGTAGTCGGATGCTATGTTGTTTCTTCCGCTGTTATTTGGATCTTTGTATTGTATCAGTTGTATCCTTGAATCGTTTGAGTCGTCTTGTATATACCTCTTCTGTTGTTGTTGTTGTGGATTATTCATGAACTGTTGTAATGTTATCACAAGTGGCAACCTGGAATCGGTTATTATGTGGATTTTGGCGGAAATGCTGAAATCTGCATAGTGCCCGATCTCGGTGCGTCACATATGAAATGTTCGGCTTGGTTCTCTGATTTTTGTCACTACTATGCGTCCATTTCATCCGTGTTTGCGACTGCCCCGCTCTTGTTTTTGAAACATATCACTCGTTTTTCTTTTTGTTGATATTAAGGGTAATGGGTTTTCAAAAACAAGATTTTGTTGCTTAGACTTACACATGTTTCACTTCAGCATGGCACCCCGTCGCGAACCCCCACCACCACCACCACCCTCAGTGGAGGCACTGTTGGCCCTGCTGATGGAGGATCGCCAGGCCACCCGAGCTGAGAGTGCAGCTACCATTGCCGCTCTGCAACAACTAGCTGCTGCCACCAACCACAATGGCAATGGAAATGGAGCTCGCTCGAGACTGAGAGACTTTCAGCACACAAATCCCCCAATCTTCACTAGGATTGTGGAGCCCCTCGATGCTGACGACTGGCTCTGCACCATTGCAAACAAGCTGGAATTTGCTGCAGTTGAGGAGAATGATAAGGTCCTGTTTGCCTCCCACTTTCTTGCTGGTCCTTCCAGGACTTGGTGGGAAACTACACGTGAGACTGTTGCTGCTGGTCACGTGTTCAACTGGGAGGATTTCTCTGCAAGATTCCGCGAGTACCACATTCCCCAAGGAATGATGGCACTTATGCGGGAGAAATTTCTGAAGCTGACGCAGGGAAGTATGCCTGTGTCTGAGTATTGGGAAAATTTCACTACTCTATCCAGGTATGCACAGGAGGACGTGAACACTTATGCTAAGAAGAGGGAGAGGTTCTTAAATGGGCTGGATGATGAGCTCCAGTGTTCTCTAGTGGTGGTTCCATTCCAGGACTTAGAGACCCTTGCTAATGCCGCTATGGTGCGAGAGCACAAGCGGAAATCTGCTGATGAGAACCACAAGTGGAAGATGACTGTGCATGGAGGACCTAGTGCTCACAGGACTCGCAACACTCCGTATGCGAGGCCACCACTCCCCAAGGCGCCTGCTTATGCACCTCTCCCCAGCCACCACTATGCACCAAGGCCCAACAACTACAACAACCCTGCACATTATGCACCAAGGTACGGAGGAAATAACTATGGTGGTAACCATGGTAATCATTCTGGGAATAACCATGGGAACCGCTATGGAGGCAACAATGGAGGAAATGGGAACAACTCCAACCATGCTCCCAAGCCTAACCCAAGCCCGAAGCCTTCTGGAGGTTGCTTTGCCTGTGGAAAGGAAGGTCACTTCGCTCGTGAGTGCCCTAACAAAGCTACTGCTCCAGCCCAGCCTAATGCAACCAAGATGAATCATGGTCCTTCCACTGGAAGGCAGAATAGGATGAAGGGACACCTGAACCACATCAATGCTGCAGAAGCTCAGGAGGCACCAGACATGGTGATGGGTATGTTTCCTGTCAACTCGGTGCCAGCCGCAGTACTGTTTGATTCTGGTGCATCGCAATCCTTTGTCACTAAACCGTTTGCCGAGAAAAGTGCTATGAAGCATACCCGTATGCACAACCCTATGTTAGTACAAATACCGGGGGATAGTACTAAAGCCAACCTAATTTGCAATGAGGTACCAGTAGAAATAAAAGGGAAAACTTTCCATGCTGATCTTATAGTACTGGGATCCAAAGGGATAGAAGTGGTACTTGGTATGAATTGGATGACCAAGTATAAGGGAGTTATTGACTGCACTAAGAAATCAATTGAAATGATCTCCGAGGATGGGGAAGAAGTTGCGTACACTGCAACTAAGCCCTCGTCAAAAGTTCACTGCCACACTGGTATAGCCCACCCTGTCCTTGAGGAAGTCCCGGTTGTTTGCGAATACCCGGATGTTTTTCCTGAAGAATTACCCGGTATGCCCCCTGATCGGGATATCGAGTTTTTCATCGAGTTAGTGCCCGGAACTGGACCCATAGCACAGAAGCCTTATCGGATGAACCCAAAAATAATTATATGAATTGAAGAAACAGTTGGATGACATGTTAAGAAAAGGTTTGATTCGCCCTAGTGCATCGCCATGGGGATCTCCTATCATTTTTGTGGATAAACGGGACGGTACCACTCGTTTATGTGTGGACTACCGCAAGTTGAATGATGTTACCATCAAGAACAAGTACCCGTTGCCCAAAATTGAAGACCTGTTTGACCAGCTGAATGGGGCTGTTATCTTCTCATAGATCGACCTTCGAACTGGTTATCACCAATTGAAAGTTCGTGAGACTGATATTCCCAAGACGGCTTTCACCACTCGTTACGGGTTGTATGAGTACACCATGATGTCCTTTGGTCTGACCAATGCCCCTGCCTATTTCATGAATCTCATGAATAAGGTATTAATGGAATTTCTGGACAAGTTTGTCGTGGTGTTTATTGGCGACATTCTCATATATTCGAAGAGTGAGGAAGAACATGAAGAACATCTTAGAATTGTGCTCGGAACACTTCGTGAGCATCAATTGTATGCTAAGTTTAGTAAATGTCAGTTCTGGTTGACGGAAGTCGGTTTTCTTGGACATGTGGTATCTGCGGGAGGAATATCTGTTGACCCTACTCTAGTTCAGTCTGTAGCGAAGCGTGCTGCTCCGACAAATCAGACTGAAGTCAGATCCTTTCTGGGTTTGGCAGGGTATTACCGCAAATTTGTTCAGGGATTCTCGAGTATAGCCAAACCACTCACTCATTTGCTCAAGAAATATAGCAAGTTCTTGTGGACGAACAAATGTGAAGAGAGTTTCAATGAGTTGAAGCATCGACTTGTGTCTGCTCCGATTCTTATAATGCCGGATATCACCAAGAGTTTCGATGTCTATTGTGACGCTTCTAAGCTTGGTCTTGGAAGCGTACTTATGCAAGAAGGGAAGGTGATATCTTCTATATCCCGTCAGTTGAGATCCCACGAATTGAATTATCACACTCATGACTTAGAGCTTGCTGCAGTTGTTCATGCCCTCAAGGCATGGCGACACTTTCTTATGGGAAGAAGAGTGGAGATTTACACAGATCATAAGAGTTTAAAGTACATCTTTACTCAACGTGAGCTCAACATGAGGCAGCGCCGCTGGATTGAGCTCATTAAAGATTACGATCTGAGTATTCATTATCACTCTGGAAAGGCAAATGTTGTTGCTGATGCTCTTAGTCGAGAGCCGGTCTCTCTGAACGCTATGATTCTAGTAAGGCAACCCGAGTTGTGGAAAGAACTAGACCAGCTTGGCATTGAAGTGGTCAGCTATGGTATGTTAGACGCCATAGAAGTTAAACCAACTCTGGTTGACCAGAACAAAGAGGCTCAGAAAGGCCAGAAAAGTATTGATGGTATTAAGGCCCGCATGGAGAAGGAGAAGGTTGCTGGGTTTACCATCGATTCGGATGGAGGATTATTGTATGAAGGCCGTATTTGTGTTCCCTCTGAGTCTGATCTCAAGCAGACCATCATGGCCGAAGCTCATGATACCATGTATTCTATCCATCCTGGAGGAACAAATATGTATCAAGACCTGAAGGAGAGATTCTGGTGGCAGGGAATGAAGCGGGAGATTGCTTAATTTGTAGCCAAGTGCCATGTCTGCCAGCAAGTGAAAGCTGGGCACCAGCGTCCCGCTGGCTTGCTCCATCCTTTGCAAGTGCCTGATTGGAAATGGGATGAAGTGGTAATGGACTTCATCACTGGACTTCCTAGGTCCAGCCGAGGAAATGATTCTATATGGGTTGTCGTGGACAGGCTCACGAAAGTTGCTCACTTTATTCCTGTCCGGACCACCTATCGTGGAGACCATCTTGCTGATCTTTACATTACTCGGATTGTCAGCCTACACGGAGTCCCAAGCATGATTGTGTCTGATCGAGGTACACAGTTCACATCTAGATTTTGGAAGAAGTTGCACGAGAGTTTGGGAACCAAATTAGCGTTTAGCACGGCCTATCACCCGCAGACTGATGGACAAACAGAGCGTGTGAACCAAATTCTAGAAGACATGCTCCGTGCTCGTGTGTTGTCTTATGGAGTTAAATGGGAAGACTGCCTGCCTTTCGCGGAGTTTTCTTACAACAACAACTATCAGTCTAGCTTGCAAATGGCCCCTTTTGAAGCCTTGTATGGACGCAAGTGTCGTACACCTCTGAATTGGACTGAGACTGGAGACCGTAAGGTTTTTGGTGTGGACACTTTGAGAGCTGCAGAAGAGCAGGTCCAGCTTATTCGTGAACGTTTAAAGACAACTCAATCTCGTCAGAAGAGTTATGCTGATACGAAGCTTCGTGATGTCTATTTCAGCATTGGAGACTTCGTGTACCTTCGTGTTACGCCACTCAAAGGGATGCAGCATTTCCATGTCAAAGGAAAGCTGGCACCCAGGTATATTGGCCCTTTTAAAATCTTGGCACGTCGTGGTGAAGTTTCTTATCAGTTAGAATTACCTGAGGATTTGTCTGCGTTTCACAACGTTTTCCATGTGTCATTGCTCTGGAAATGTCTTCAAGTACCTGAGAAGGATCTCTCGTATCAAGACGTAGACTTCAGGACCATTGATATCAATGATGACTTGACCTATCGTGATAGACCCCTACGGGTTCTCGAGGAGAATGTGCGTGTTACCAGGAAGCGTATATACAATTCCTCAAGATTCAGTGGACGAATCACTCTGAGGAAGAAGCTACCTGGGAGCGTGAGGATGAGATCAGGAAGGAGTTCCCTGATTTTCTTAAAGCCTAGACCCGTGAATCTCGGGACGAGATTCTTTTAAGGGGGGAGATCTGTCACACCCCTGTTTTTAAGCACCTGTATTATAGTAAATTAGGAAGCCTCTTAAGACTTTTGTAAGTTAATTAAGTGGACAACATGTTTGTTTAATCATGTTTATCTATGCAATATAAGTGGTGTGTTCATTTCACTCACTTGAGGATTTTTCTCCTGAGGAAAGTATTTGTTTTCCTATGTTTTCCACTGGAGTTCTTAAGGGAGTATTTTCAAAACTTTGAGACAACACTTGTTATCAACTTATAATTGGGTTATTAATGTTTAGGAATCAATTTGTCCTTGTAACAAAATTATTTGGAGAAGCTTTCATTAGATTTTTCCAATATAGTTTTGTCCTGAAAATCAGCCAAGTAGCTGTTTTCAACCCTTGTTTTCCGTCACAAGGATTCTCCAATTATGGATTTTCTTTGATCAATTTTACTCTCTGATATGTGGACAACAAAACTACATCCTTGGAAAAATCTACAAAAATATTTAACACACATATCCATGCTTGTTTTTGAGCCATCTTGTTTAAACAGATTTTTAGACAGTTCAGAAACAGAGAAAGTGCTCACTTTGCCATCTGTTTTCAAAACCTTAAACCCCTCAATTTTCAGATCCAATTGTTGTTTCTGAAACTTGGATTGTTGATCTTTAATGAGCATTTTGAATCATTCATTTTTTATTTTGTTTGCTTGGTGAAAACAACCTCAACTTTTGTTATCTCTGTCTGTTGCCAAACTGAATTTTTGTCAGAACAGTAGCTGCACACTTTTTAAAGTTGATAGATATAGTTGTGTGTCTTGATCTAGGATGAGTGGCCGTGCCAATTCTTTTCCCCTTGGTATGAGCTTCTAGAAGATGGCCTTGGATGCCATTTTGGTTGACCAAGGAGGGAGGGAGGGACTAGGCTAGTTGACTGTTTGTGAGGTCATCTTAGTTGGTGAAATAGTGATCTTTTGCCCATCCCTTGGCCTTTCCTGTGGCTTTGCTCATGTGTGTGCACGTTGGCAGCCCCTAAGGCACCTCCCAGTGGCCATGACACCCCTGGCACTCACCCAAGGGATAAGCCATGCCCATGCCGTGACATGCCCGAGTGCACCGTTGCCAATCCGTGCATATAAGCCACCCTAGGCCGATCCTTTGCGCCACCACCCTCTCCTTACTCCACTCACCCACCCTGAGGCACCCACGCTTGCCCGTTCGATCCCAGTGAGCGAGGCGATCCGTGCTCTTCCTCGGGCCCGAGCAGAACGAGAACTGCATCCCCCGCCCCCATTTTGCTTCATGTTCGATCCCCTAGCCCATGCGCTCCCTGACGTGCTCTTGCTCGCGATCGTTTGCAGGAACGCCGGCGCCATCACCGGGAACGCCGCAGGTCGCCGTCGAGCCGCCGCCGTGTCTGTGCAACCCCACCATCCGTGACTGCGCCCCTGCACCGTCCAAGCATCCTCCTTCCACCCCAGCACCACCCCGCTGCCGTACGCGAGCCCTAGGTGAGCAAACCCCCGACCCCGCCAGGTGTTCGTCCGCGGTCAGAGAGAGAGAGAGGGAAGAGAGAGTGCGGGGAGGAAGAGAGAGGGAGAACCGTCGATCTGCGCATCGACGGCCCCCTATGGACGCGCCAGTAGAATTTTACCTTGTAAACTCAACTGTTTTGGAAATCCCTTGTCAATACCTACCAGTAGAATTTTACCTTGTATCAAGGTGAGCTCTAGATTTAAAATGGCATGTTGTTTACTAAAAGCATATGTCTCTGTTTGGGCATTTTTCATGCCAAATATGTGATGGTTCTTTGCGTGAATCCAATTGGACATGTTAGTATATGGTTAGTACTATCTAGATCTAGCTTGTTTTGATGTTTGGATCTCTATAGAAAATTTGGTGGACAGATCTTGTGTCATCTGTTTTCTGCCTAGACTTTTTGTGTGGATATTAAATAGTATGGTTATGTGTATATATTGGATCCTTGTTTTCCATTAAGTTTAAGTTGTTTTATGTTAGTACAAAGTTTTTTTCTTGCAGTACTAGCATGCTAGGAGTTTATTGAGTAGTTGGAGATTAAAGGGAAATAGCTATGTGAGCATGTTAATTTTTCTAGAATTATTCATGCATAGGTTTTAGCCTTGTTTTCCACTAGGGAAAAACATGAATTTTGGTAGTTGGAAAACAGAGGATGAAATGTACTTGTGGCATCTTTATCTTAGTGTTTTCACCCCTGCTATTTTTCCTCTTGGTTTGTAGAGAAGCATGAGTAGCACTTGGGTGACTAGAAAATATTTCTCTCACATCTGTAGCATTTTAGCCTAGTATTTTCCTTGTTTAATAGCTAGACTTTTTATTTTGTTTTGTGGGATCCAGTAGCATTTTGGTACTGATTAGAGGAGTATTTTAATTTTGTTAGTTTGCACCCTTGTGCATAAAATTAGCATGTGTAGTATAAAACAATTTAGTATTTTTCCTAGTTTTCTACTAGTATGAGTAGGAGCTTGAGAAGCTTGTTTTCTTGTTTTGAGCACTTTGTTAAATGTGACCAGAGGCTTACTAACCTCTTTGTGAGTATTTTGATAGTGGAACACCCACTGGTCATTTTTGCATCATGGTGGAATTTGAGTTTGGCTTATTGATTTGCACCATTTCCACCACTTGCAAAAATTAGCATAGTATATATACTTCCCATAGAAATTGTTGCGAGTGCTTTACCCATCAAATGGTGTTTTGTGTGACATCCTACTGTCTAGTAACATGGGTTTTACCCCACTGGTCCATGGTGCTCTTAGCTAGAATCTTTGATTTTTGGCCACACATAAACACTAGGAAAAAGAGGTTTTTCCCACTATAGTTTTTATGCCAATTTTTCCTATGAGAAAATTGTGTATTTTGGGTGATGCATTTTAATCGCTTGCTGTATGTATCACTTGTAGCATTGTTTACCTTGGTTGGTTCTGAAAGTGTGTCTTTATTTTTATTATACGGCGATAGAAAACGAGGAAGGAGTAGAAGAGGGTCACTTTAACTCATGTTACTATCAGGACCAGGACCACCACCTGTATCAAGGCAAGCCATCCTAATGCTTGCTGTATAAATACTTATCATTATCTATCATGCATGCTTTTCACTTCTGAAGTTTTCACAAACTATATTCTCAAAACTATTTTTGTTGTGAATACTACTACTATTAATATTATTAAGTAAATGATCATATTAATAGTCAACTTGGTATTACCAAGCCCATAGCCACCAAAGGGTATATAAATACCCTTCACTAAATTAAAACTTAAGTTCTTAATTGAACTATTTAAAATGTGTTTTTGTAAACAATTGCCTTATGGAAGAAAAACCTCGGTGGAAAGGTGAGACCTTGTCTACCGGGAGGACGTCATGTTGGAAAATTTGAGAAATGTTTACAAAGACACATAACCTAGTCTTCCCTGGACAACCATTATCGTACTGCCACTTTACCCCAACATGGGTACAGGGCTTGATTAGAAACTTGTTATGGTTAGTATGTGTTCTATCTCAAGTGCTATAGTGGATTGGATCCTCCGAACCGAAATGTCGCTAGGAGTGAGGATACGGGACATATAAAGTGTGGGATGAATTTTCCCTCCGGATGCAGCAGTTGGGTCTCCTGTCTTGGCGGTGTGCGACACGGCTTGCCGGGGAGAATAAATGCAATTGAAGAGATAGTCATGTACTAGCCTGTACATAGTGGATAGTCAAGATCAGCTATCTGATGTTCTCATACTGTTGTGAACAGTCCATGGTTGTTTCATGGCAGATTCTGGATCTCGTGGAAATGTGTACACCTCTGCAGAGTAAAACTATTTCGAAATAGCCGCGTCCTCGGATATGGACGGTTGAATGGCCATGTAGCTAGTATTGTGTCAATTTTCAAAAGAGGTTTTGAAGGAAGGTTTCGTACCTGCGAGGTACTAAAAAGGAATGACTTGGTATCTGAGAGATACAGATGAGAAAAAAAACTGGAATATCGATTATAAGAAGTTTTGCAAAGAAAACTTTCTTTTATCAAACCATCTTATGAAAACTCAGGGATATGCGATATCTACAAGAGAAACTATATATATTACTTTTAAAAACTTTTAACACAGATATGAACATGCAAGTCAACCATGATAAATCTTTTATCTATCATGGGTAGCTGAACCTTATGTATGGCCTACCCATTCCACCAAATAAGCATGTATGCATAATTGTAAGCTCAAAAGGATGTCTTGCGGAGTACATCCAAATGTACTCAGTTTGGTTTCGCCCCTGGTTATTTTTATTGGCCAGACGATGAGGAGCCACCTCAGGAAGGGTTCTATGAGGAGGAGTTCTACACTGATGACCCTGCGAATTAGGATCGTCTCCTAGTCAGCAGCCTGTAGGTTAAGGCGTGTAACATCCCAAGTATGAAAACCTACCATTTAGAATGTTTGATTTCTTGTTATTAAAGTATTGCATCATGTCATCATGTTTAATTATTTGTTGCATTTGTTTCCTTTTGTTTTCCATCTGTTCTTAATTGTTTTCACATTTCAAATTCAATTTATTTCCAAACTTTATTTCATACTTGCTCTGTTACAACATTTCAAATGAAAATCTCAAATAAAAACAACTCATTTGTTGTCATATTATTCCATAGTTATCAATTAATAAAATGGTGCTTTATTTCAAATAAATAATTCCCAAATTGCTTTCAAACCCAAATTCAAATTCAAACAGCACCAAATTCCAAGTCATGAAAACTAACAAACCATTCTAATGTTTTGATCCACTTAATAATAGGGGTCACCCTAAATAAGACATTGTTTTCTATATTAATACATTGATTAACAAAATTATTCAAATTCCCGTCAAAAACATTCAAACAGCACCATTTTTCAATTTATAAAATTACCCAAAACCTTTTATACTCTTGTTTCCAATTAAAACATTTGGGTCACTCTATTAAAGTGTTGGTTCTAATAATCAGTTTAACTATGCAAAATCATCTAAATTTGGTTTATTTCCAAACAGCAAGTAAAAATTTGAAATTTCAAAAACCTAAATTGCCAACTGATAGATATTGAGCTAACAATCCCCCATGATTTTTCTCTAAATTTTTAAAACCAAAAACCCTATCAAATGCTTCCATTTTCTAATTGCTACAAAAAAAACAGCAAAGCAAAAAAAAATAAAGGAAACAGCAACGCGCGCGCGGCAGTTAGCAGCCCAACCCACCTAAGCCCTACCTAGCGCGCAGCCCAGCCCGCTAGGCCGCGCGTACCGCTTCGATTAGAAGCCGCCACCGTCGCCCCGCGGTACGGCAGCTCATCCAGAGCTGCCACGGCGGCAGTGGCGCCGCTCCGACGGCCAGGAGACCTTCTAGCCCCCTATAAGATCCCCACGGCCCCCGCAGCTCTGCCCTAGACACTAGGGTTCCTGTTTCCCTCGAGTCCGCCGCCAACTCCGCCTCTCCCTCGCCGGAATTCCTCGCTGTCACCTCACAGGAGAGGGAGCTCTCTGAACTTCCGATGGCAACCGTCGTTGCCGTCCACCTCCTACCTATCTAGTCGCTGGAATCGAACCGCCAAGATCCCTTCTTCCGTTTTGACACCAGAGCTAGCTGGGAGGAGCACGGGAGCCACGCCGCCGTCCTCGTCACCGCCGCAGCAGTCGCCCCGTCGTCGAGCTCATCCGCGGCCAACCTCCCGGTGAGCACGCTGCTGTCCATCTTCTCCTTCCTCTCTGTCAGCTCCGCATCGCGCACGCATCCATCCCCTCTGCACGCACCCATAACCTCCAGATCGAGCACGGTAGCACGGCGATCGCCGCCGGTGACCCTTTCTCTGACGAAGCGCAGAAGGTTTTGGTCGTCAGGTTTTCAGTTAGGCGTAGCTCTGAACCTTATCCTTGCTGCATCTCTGTACCTGACAAGAAACGCAGCGCAGCGCAACTGGTTCAGTCTTTGTGCGCGCGAGGGGAGATCGCGGGTTCGATCCCTGGCTCCCCCGGGATAAATCCCACACCTTTTTTCGGCTGAGTGCTGACAGGGAGGGCCCCCTGTCAGTCACTCCTGTGCCACGCAAGCGCGCGGTCCCCTTGGGCCCCCTGGCAGTGTCTGGGTAGGTTTTCTGTGCGTATAAAACGTTTTAAAACATTTCTGTAATCAAAAACTAGTCCTCTATTTTAACAGATTGGTCCCTGGTTTTAAAAACCTCATAACTTTAGTTTTATTAATCCAATAAATGAAAATAAAATATGTGGGCTAGTCTAAATTGAATTGTCTACCCATTGGTATCATTTGTTTCCTGTTTTGAAATTTCAAAATGCAATTCAAATTTGAATTCAAATAATTCAAATGCAAATTGCTAAAATTCATAACTAATTCATTATTAATCCAATAAATGCAAATAAAATATGTTTTCCATGCTATTTTGAATAAACTTTTTCAAATATAAATTTTGTTTCATGGTTTGAATAATTTAAATTGCCTAAATAATTTAATCCTTGTTTAATTCAATTAAATTTGATAAAATCATAACTTGCTCAAAATAAAATATTTTTGAACATGCAAAATATGTTTTCAAACCATCAAAGTGTGAACTTTTCAAATGTGAGTTTGAATTTATGTTTTGAACAAATAAAATTCAAATAAAATTCACACTTGTTTTAAATTCAATTAAAACTTGTTTAATATTGTTTAAGTCATAATAAATTCATCCTAATTCCAATTTCAATATTTGAAACATGTAATCCAACTAAAATTTGATGTTCGTTTCAAATATAACTTTTGTTAATTGTTTTGCACAAATTAACTGATGAAAACAACAATTGTTTGTGTGACATGTTTAAGTAACCAAACTTTCCAAACTTAATAAATAATTTCCAAACTTGTTAAAATTATTTTTCCACTTGCATCTACTGTTGTTACTTTGTTATTATCATCATGCATGCATCATGCTAACAACTTTCACATAATAATTAATTATAAAACATTTGTTTCCACTTAATTCATGGACCTTTTCTATATGCAATCTCATTGCATATGGGTCCATTTAAATTGTGTTACCATGTTAGCTAGTTTATTTTGATGCAACCATTAACTTGACATGCATCATCCCCTGATTGTGCACTATGCCATGATAATGATTGTTTATATTTCTGCCTTGTTTGTTTGCTTCTTCTCGAATAGACGACGACGTTGAGACAGACGATCTTTACAGCACCCCTTCTGAGGATCTAGCTCAGTACCCGGCTGCTGAGTTTGCAGGCAAGTTATCACTCACATGAACCATTGTGTTCCTTTCAACCCTGGTTACCGATACTTTCCGTTGTCTATTTCTGCTAGCCTTAGTGGTAGTTGTTTCTGTTACGAACCTATCACATGAATCCTTTAACCCTGATATTGCCTCACCACCACTCCTACAACCCTATTGTTTGAGCCAGTGTCTTACTAGCATGCTTAGGTTGTTTTGCTCGAGTCTGATACCCGTTACTTTCTGTTACTATTTCTATTATGTTCTGGGGGCTCGATGTTTAATCAATCAATCATGCTAATGCTATTACTTAATAATAATTTGATGATAAGGCACCGGCAGGAGGCCCTGTGTGGTTTTGAGGCCTGCTAGTGTCGACCCTAATAGGAAAAGGGTCTTGTCTACTGATCCATGGTGAGCGCACTACCCGCATGTGGGAAGCGAGTATGGGCGCCCCCCTCAATTTGATTTGATTCGCATCTCGTCCAAATCATCTCATTTAGTTCGTGTTTTCCATTTGCCGCATGGATGTTTTTGCGAGCCCAGCGCAGGGTGGAACTTTTGTAGTCGGCATATAGGGGGACACGTTCTTAGAGTGCTATGAGGGTCCATTTTCTTCTGGGCTCGATTAGCCGTGCGCCCAAGGTGCTTTGGGCTTGATGCGAAGAAGAGTTGAGTTGTGTTGAGTGCCCCGCTTGGTGGGAGGCATCCCATCTGGCGGGTTATTCATACGTGTACGGCCAAATTGGTGCAACCCTGCAGGGATAAATCTTCTCGAGAAGCCGTGTTTTCCGCGGTTATGGTTAACTTGGTGAAAGTACTGGCTAACAAGTACTCAGGACAACTTAAACCTAATGATTCACAATCTCACACCCAATGATTAACAACTTGACTAGTAATAGGATTATTGACACAATAATCTGAACCATCATTAATCCAACCGTGTGAGTTATCCTCGGATTGCTTCTTTGGATAAGGGGCGAGATCCAGGATGGGTTTGTTTGAAGTTATCTTTCAGTTGGTTACAATACTCGATCTTATCTCCTTTCTGTTAGCCAGAAGTGGTAGAATCTCTGTAGTTGGTTAGCACAGCCAGTTGCAGCATCTTTTATATCCCCTTTCTTCCGTTGAACCGAAGGCATCTGTGCTTGGTGTTGACGGGCTACACTTTGGTGAACTGTGAGTCTTGCTTGCCAGTACGTCTATGTACTGACCCCTTTGGGGCTGTGGTTTCCGCAGACTACGCTTACGAGGATCCAGGTGACGGCTACTACGTGGAGTTTGACGAGGCTGCTGACGAGTAGTTAGCGGACCCGGGCAGGATCCGAGACATCGTGGATGGGCTCCGTCTTTATTTCAGTTTCCGGCTTCTTAAGCCTATTTGGATTTGTCTGTACTCAGACCCCTTTGAATGCTTCCGCTGAGATGTAATGATGATATGTTGGGACATGTGTCCTCTGGATGATTGTATTTGCTATCTCTGCCCTAGTGAGGGCCAGTTGCAACTTATTTCAATCTTTTGTGTCGTAGAGATATGTTGTGTTATCATTTTGTTCAAAGCCGTTGACGTACCATGTGTGTATGGTATGAAGTACGTCAATGGTAGTGTCCTGATTTCTATGGGATAGTTTACGTCGACGTTGAACAGATAGGGGTTGGTTGTCACACATACGTGTGTTGGCCTACTCGTAAGAGGACGCGGGTGCCGGTAAGCCCCGTAATCCAATCTACTACTGTTCAACGGAACGGCGAGTATCCCTTAGAAGTCCGGGTGCGACAAATGGTATCAGAGCCTGTCTGCCTGTAGAATCCCTTTTTACTGGTCGCAGTTGAGTCTAGAAACTTATTTGTAGCTACATAGGAAAAACGAAACGTGAGAGTAGGAATTCTGCCATTTTTCTTCTTTTTTTTTTTTGTTTTTTTTTTTCACTTTTTTTTTTTTTCTTTTTTTTTTTTTTTTTTTTTTTTCATTTTTTTTTTTTTTTTTTTTTTTTTTTTTTTTTTTTTTTTTTTTTTTTTTTTTTTATTTTTTTTTTTATATCCTGTTCTTTTCAACATCCTTTTCGTCCGTTGAACCTTGTTGTTGCTTTCCACTTCAGTTCTCTACCGGCGTCTAATCAAAACCTCCCAAATCATCTGCAGATGGATCTCAGGTTCTACCCGCAGGTGGTTCGGATGACTCGTTGCGAGAGCACCGCCGGTTATCCGGAGATGCTGAGAGACATGGTCACTTATCTGGGGTTCCATTGGGCACCAGAGTACCAGGTCTACGAGCAGCAGCGAGAGTTTGACCAGACCTACTACCAGGCTATCGTCTACATTCTGTCAGATGATGGCATGAGAGTTGTCCACCGCTACGAGGCAGTAGGTTCCACAGTGGATATGGCCGTGCAGCAGGCAGCTTACGTGAGTCTCACCGTCCTCCGTGCTGACTACTGGGGGTTTGACGATTCTATCTATCGCCACATCCCCGTGGTTACATCACGTCAGCGGGAGCTCACTTCACCCTCTACGACAACCTGGATGTCTACGAGCATGATAACACCAGGCTGCACACCACCGCTCAGTTTGTGAGGCACAGTGACGCTGTTGCCACCACACTTTCTCAGGAGTTGGCCTCAGTCAGGGAGCAGCTCTACCTTGCTTTGACTCGTCTGGCTACGTACACCACAGACTTTGTTGGAGATGAGCGCTTTGCACGTTTCCATCAGACAGTTGGACGTAGTTTGCCAGATACTGGAGGTTACGAGCCGATCAGAGGTCCACTCCTCAACCTCGGAGCTGGTTACACTGGGATTCCACGCTTTGGAGCACAGGGAGACGCCGCTTTCTACTTCACCACACCGAGAGTTGCTCTCAGAGCAGTCCCGATCTACGTGGATCGTCGTTCTACCTACTTCCGTGGGATTCCTCCTCACCGTATCTCTCATCGTACTACTCACCGTCGTCCTGCGTGATGAGCATGGGAGTATCGATGTATCCATGCCTAGCTATGTTTAGTCATCCTTTGTCTTTCGAACCATGTATTGGTGTGTTGGATATTCTGATGTATTTGAACATGTTATGATGTACCTGTTGGTTATCTATTCATGCGTCGGAATAATCTATCTTTCGGTTACCAAGTCTATCCTTTTCTATTGTTGTGCTAAAATGCATGTCTATTCAGGATGCCGCCAACAAGGAGCAACCCGCCTGAACCACCTCCGCTCACGGAGCTGTTGACTCAGATGACTCAGGTCGTGGCTCAGATGGCCCAGATCCAGGCTAACCAGCACAACAACCAGAATGCTCCGTGGGTCAGCATCAAGGAGTTCCTCAGCATGGGTCCGAGAGCTTTCGTGGCAACACGTGAGCCTCTGGATGCTGATGACTGGATCAGGGAGATGACCAGGGCTCTGGACATTGCTCATGTTGCTGAGGAAGATAAAGTCAAGTATGCCACCTACCTACTGAAGGGTCAGGCAGCTACCTGGTGGGAGAACTACCAGACCATGAGAGCTGGCTATCCTATCACCTGGGGTTGTTTCAAGGATGCCTTCCTGAAGCACCACATCCCAGATGGTCTCATGGAAATGATGCGTGAGGAATTTTGCTCTCTCAAGCAGGGCAAGCTGGACGTCATTGGCTACCAGAACGAGTTCAATCGTCTCGCTCGATACGCTGGTGATGAGGTGTCCACTGAGGCCAAGAAGATGGCAAGGTTCCGCCGAGGTTTTAACCCGGAACTGAAGTACGCTCTCACCAACATCAAGTGCAAGGACTTCGAGGAGCTCGTGAACACCGCGCTCAATGAGGAGAATGGGCGCAAGGCGTTCGAGGAGTCCCGAAAGCACTCGCGTGAGGGTGGTTCCTCCTCCAACATGACCACCCCTCCGCAGAAGCGCCGCATCTGGGTGCCAAATGCTGCTGTCACTCGGGCTCCATATGCCCAAGCTTCTCCAGGCTTTGCTCCCCGCCCACCCAACCCAGCTCAGATGCAGAGTCAGAGGGTTCCAATGGGGCAGCCAAGGCCAGGTCCTTCTCGTGTCGTCACTTGCTACAAGTGCAAGGATACTGGACATTATGCTGATAAGTGCACTCAGAGGCAGCTACCTCCACCTCCTCGCCCCAACACCAACCAAGCAATGGTTCATGCTCCCCCGGCTAAAGCCTTCAACTCCAACAACAGGCCTGTCGGGAGGACCGCGAGGGTGAATCATATCAAGGCCGACAAAGCTGAGGAAGCTGCTGACGTCGTTCTCGGTATATTACGCGTAAACTCTTTTCCAGCTAAAGTGTTGTTTGATACCGGAGCATCGCATTCTTTTGTGTCAAAGATTTTTGCAAAAGCATACAACCTAGTTCTGGTTCCACTAAGCAATCAAATGACTGTTCACTCTCCGGGACCGCAAATGTTGACTTCCAAGATAAGTATGGACAATCAAATCCTAATTGGAGGTCGCATATTCCTTGCTTCACTCGTGTTGCTGGGAAATTCTGACATTGATGTCATTCTGGGTATGGATTGGTTGAAGACCCACAAAGCTAAAATTGACTGTGCTCAAAAGTCAATAACTCTCTCTCACCCTTCAGGCCAGATAGTCTATTCTCCATATGGATCAAGTTCTGTTCAGTTGTTCAACCTCGATGCTAAAGCTCTTCCTGCAATTGAAAATGTTCCGGTGGTTTGTGAATTCCCTGACGTCTTTCCAGAAGAGTTGCCAGGGATGCCTCCGGACAGAGCAGTTGAGTTCGTGATCGAGCTTGAACCAGGTACTGCTCCAATCTCTAAGCATCCATACAAGATAGCTCCTCCTGAACTGAAATTGTTGCAGGAGCAAATCGATATGTACATGGAGAAGGGTTACATTCAGCCTAGTTCCTCCGCTTGGGGTTGCCCAACTCTGTTTGTTGCCAAGAAGGATCAAACAAAAAGACTCGTGGTTGACTATCGTCCTCTCAATGAGAAAACCATCAAAAACAAGTATCCAATTCCTCGTATCGATGATCTTTTTGATCAACTTGCTGGAGCCTCAATATTCTCAAAGTTGGACTTGAGGATGGGTTACCATCAGATAAAGATCAGAAAGGAAGATATTCCAAAAACAGCTTTCACCACTCGGTACGGTCTATATGAATACACCGTCATGTCCTTTGGTCTCACCAATGCACCGGCGACGTTCTCAAGACTCATGAATTCTGTCTTCCATGAATACCTCGACAAGTTCGTTGTGGTATATCTTGATGACATTCTAGTCTACTCAAAATCTGAGGAAGAGCATGGAGAACACCTTCGCCTCACTCTCATGAAACTTCGCGAGCATCGTCTATATGCCAAGTTCTCCAAATGTGAGTTCTGGATTCCAGAAGTTGCTTACCTTGGTCATATCATCTCTGCCAAAGGCATAGCCATTGATCCAGAAAAGGTTAAGGCAATTGTTGATTGGAAACCTCCTAAGATGGTGAAGCAAGTCAGAAGTTTTCTTGGCTTGGCTAGCTATTGCCGTCGTTTCGTCCAAAACTTTTCTAAGATTGCCAAACCTCTCACTGATCTCACAAAGAAGGACAAGAAGTTCGTTTGGACTCCACAGTGTGATGAGAGTTTCAATCTCTTGAAGGCTAAACTCACTTCCACCCCAGTTCTTGTTGGCCCAGATACTACCAAACCTTTCCAGATATTCTGTGATGCATCTCTCCAAGGTCTAGGAGCAGTTCTTATGCAAGAACGTCAAGTTGTGGCTTATGCTTCACGTCAGTTGAACCCACATGAGCAAAACTATCCCACACATGATCTTGAACTTGCAGCAGTTGTGTTTGCCCTCAAGAAATGGAGACAATACTTGTTGGGTAACAAAACTGAAATCTTTTCCGATCATAAGAGTCTGAAATACATCTTCACTCAACCAGATCTAAACCACAGGCAAAGGAGATGGATTGAAAAGATTAAAGACTTTGATCTCACCATTTCTTACACTCCAGGCAAGGCTAATGTTATGGCCGATGCTCTCAGTCGCAAGTCATATTGCAATAATCTCATGATCATGGAAAGCCAACCTCCACTTCATGAAGAATTCCAGAAGCTGAACCTTGGTCTTGTCCCTCAAGGTGACCTTGCTAGCTTGACAGCCAGTCCAACTCTCGAGGACAAGATTCGTTCTGAACAACTTCGTGATACTGAAATCAAGAAGATTGTAGAGCACATCAAGGAAGGCAATGATAAATTCAAGTCCTTCTCAATTGATGACAAGGGAACTGTGTTCTTCGAAGGACGCATTGCAGTTCCTCAGATTCAAAGTCTCAAAGATGTCATTCTCAAGGAGGCTCATGAAACTCCTCTCTCCATCCACCCTGGAAGTACAAAGATGTACCAGGATCTCAAGACTCTGTATTGGTGGCCTGGCATGAAACGTGAAATTGCTCAATACGTTTCTGAATGCGACGTTTGTCAACGTGTAAAGGCAGTCCATCAGAAAACAGCAGGTCTACTCCAACCTCTGAAAATTCCTGAGTGGAAGTGGGACATGATTGAAATGGACTTCGTCACTGGGTTTCCAAAGTCCAAGAAGGGCAACGATGCAATCTTCGTTGTTATTGATCGTCTCACTAAAGTAGCTCACTTCTTTGCTGTTAAGGAAACAATCTCAGCTAGCCAGTTAGCAGAGCTCTACACAGCAAGGATTGTTCCTCTTCATGGTGTTCCATTGGAAATAAGCTCAGACCGTGGAAGTATCTTCACTTCTCATTTCTGGAAGAGTTTTCAAGAAGCATTGGGCACCAAACTTCTGTTCAGCACAGCTTATCACCCTCAGTCTCAGTGGCAAGTCGAAAGAGTCAATCAGATTCTCGAGGATATGCTCAGAGCATGTGGTCTTTCCTTTGGCATGAAATGGGAGGATTGCCTTCCATATGCTGAATTCTCCTACAACAACAGCTACCAGGCAAGCCTAGGTATGGCACCATTTGAAGCACTATATGGCCGCAGATGCAGGAGTCCAATCAATTGGTCTGGAGCTGGTGAACGTTCACTCTTAGGCCCTGACATTGTTAAGGAAGTCGAGGAGAAAGTTCGCATCATTCGTGACAATCTC
Source organism: Alopecurus myosuroides (assembly GCA_028641055.1). NCBI lineage: Eukaryota > Viridiplantae > Streptophyta > Magnoliopsida > Poales > Poaceae > Alopecurus > Alopecurus myosuroides. The sequence continues at coordinate 540,416,004 of CM054057.1, forward strand.
AAGATTGCTCAGTCTCGTCAGAAAAGCTACTATGATAGCAAGCACAGGGATATGATCTATGCACCTGGTGACAAGGCATATCTCCGTGTAACTCCCCTTAGAGACACTCATCGTTTTGGTGTGAAAGGAAAGCTTGCACCAAGATACATTGGTCCTTTCAACATTCTCTCAAGGCGGGCAGAAAATGCTTATCGTCTTGAACTTCCAGAAAAACTATCCAAGGTGCACGATGTGTTCCACGTGTCACAGCTCAAGAGGTGTTTCAAAGATCTAGACCGTGTAGTTCATCATGATTCCATTGAACTGCAAGATGATCTATCTTATGAGGAGCACCCTGTTCGTATTCTCGATGAGACCGAGCGTAAGACTCGCAACAAGAGCACCAAGTTCTTGAAAGTGCAGTGGTCGCATCATTCCGATAAAGAGGCAACGTGGGAGACCGAAGAGGATCTTCGCAAGAAGTATCCGGACCTTTTCTCTTCTCAGTAAGGAATCTCCGGGCGCGATTCCTTCAAGGGGGGGCGTTTTGTAACATCCCAAGTATGAAAACCTACCATTTAGAATGTTTGATTTCTTGTTATTAAAGTATTGCATCATGTCATCATGTTTAATTATTTGTTGCATTTGTTTCCTTTTGTTTTCCATCTGTTCTTAATTGTTTTCACATTTCAAATTCAATTTATTTCCAAACTTTATTTCATACTTGCTCTGTTACAACATTTCAAATGAAAATCTCAAATAAAAACAACTCATTTGTTGTCATATTATTCCATAGTTATCAATTAATAAAATGGTGCTTTATTTCAAATAAATAATTCCCAAATTGCTTTCAAACCCAAATTCAAATTCAAACAGCACCAAATTCCAAGTCATGAAAACTAACAAACCATTCTAATGTTTTGATCCACTTAATAATAGGGGTCACCCTCAATAAGACATTGTTTTCTATATTAATACATTGATTAACAAAATTATTCAAATTCCCATAAAAAACATTCAAACAGCACCATTTTTCAATTTATGAAATTACCCAAAACCTTTTATACTCTTGTTTCCAATTAAAACATTTGGGTCACTCTATTAAAGTGTTGGTTCTAATAATCATTTTAACTATGCAAAATCATCTAAATTTGGTTTATTTCCAAACAGCAAGTAAAAATTTGAAATTTCAAAAACCTAAATTGCCAACTGATAGATATTGAGCTAACAATCCCCCATGATTTTTCTCTAAATTTTTAAAACCAAAAACCCTATCAAATGCTTCCATTTTCTAATTGCCACAAAAAAAACAGCAAAGCAAAAAAAAAGGAAACAGCAACGCGCGCGCGCGGCAGTTAGCAGCCCAACCCACCTAAGCCCTACCTAGCGCGCAGCCCAGCCCGCTAGGCCGCGCGTACCGCTTCGATTAGAAGCTGCCACCGTCGCCCCGCGGTACGGCAGCTCATCCAGAGCTGCCACGGCGGCAGTGGCGTCGCTCCGACGGCCAGGAGACCTTCTAGCCCCCTATAAGATCCCCACGGCCCCCACAGCTCTGCCCTAGACACTAGGGTTCCTGTTTCCCTCGAGTCCGCCGCCAACTCCGCCTCTCCCTCGCCGGAATTCCTCGCTGTCACCTCTCCGGAGAGGGAGCTCTCTGAACTTCCGATGGCAACCGTCGTTGCCGTCCACCTCCTACCTATCTAGTCGCTGGAATCGAACCGCCAAGATCCCTTCTTCCGTTTCGACACCGGAGCTAGCTGGGAGGAGCACGGGAGCCACGCCGCCGTCCTCGTCACCGCCGCAGCTTAATGGTTGATTCATAAAATTACTCTGGTGCTTGTGCTTACTAACATGAGTAGGATTAGTGTACTCTTATTAGGTACACTTATATTCATGACTTGTTTGTTTAGGTTTAAACATCATGATAGCATTGTTTGCTTCTCTAGGGCGAAACTAGTTTCACCACTAGAAAATGGTGATATTTGCTCTAGTATTACCCTCTTTTTATTTATGAGTATATGTGTTGATATAGCATGTTTAGGAAGTTATTACTTCTGTTATCATGCCATGAATTATTTAGTTGCATGTTCTATGGTTATAGGATATGATTATCTCTTATAGCATGCTGGTGTAGATTTTTCATACTAGTGTGTTATTTGTGCAGTCTTGTTTTCTTTATGCATGTGTAATAGGAGTGTTTATCTTGTGTGAAGATGGTGTTTAGAGTACATTTATGATTGGATTCATTGGTTTTTAGCTACTGGTTGTTTGCTAATTGTTCATGATTGATGGATTCCAAAACCTCTAGTAAACAATAAGCTAGTGAATAAATACTATATTCATCTGTGGTGTTGTTTGCCTTCTTACTAGATTTTGTTTAAATGTTTTACCTTAGCATGAGTTTGTACTTGTGTTGTGATTGTGCTTAAGAGTATCTTATGAAACTAAAACATCCAACTAAAATCATGAACATATTAAGTGATAGTTGCTTGTGGGGTGTAACATCCACTGCCATGGGTATTCTTCGGTCTGTTTGTTTTACCTTAGCAACCTAACCTTTGCACCCACTAGCTATATTTTTAGCTTCTTATATACCTTGTTATGAGAGTGGTACACCACCCCATATGTGGTATGTAAGATGTGGTATATAGCTAGGAACTCGTTTAATAATTGACGGTACGTTTCCAGGTAGTTCTGCACTAACCTTAATTTTGTTTGTTTCTAAGGTTTTGAGTATGACACCCAACTCCCGTGAAAAGAATTTGCTAATTTAGGGAAGTACCCCGCCTCCCAAGAAAAGTCAAAGGGGGGAAGCACCTGCACTCCAACACTAACATTGTGTTTGTTGGCCCTCCCTTAGTCCTCGCTTGCGAATCTCGGGGACGAGATTCTTTTTAAGGGGGGAAGACCTGTCACATCCCAATTTTTGAATACCTGATAACACAGTTGTTTTGCTAATTGCTTGACAATTAAACTTTGGTTGTGTTTGTTTAAGTGCAACTAAACAAACTAATTATATAAACTTACCTGGCTAAGAAATGGAAAGCAAACTTAAAAAGATAGCAAAGCAGTAAACTAAAAATATTCAACATATTGTTCCAATGACCTTGAAAATATTTTCTAAAGTAAATATTGATCAGAGAGTTTTCCAAAACTATCTTATGAATCCCATACTTGTTGAATATTATTCCAATGCCTAAATTAAGAAAGAGGAAACACTTAATAAGTTTCCCTAAAAGATTATCAGAAAAGGAGGCATTCTTAGATGCTTCACCAAAATCTTATCAAATGTTTTTCCAACCTTGCAAGCTTAAAAACAAAGGTATTGGAGAGCATTGACTTGCTATCCCTAGTCACATAATTTTTTTGGCAAAGCATTGTTAAAGAAAAGCCAACTGCCTTATTAAATTGAATTTCCAATATTTCCAGAAACAAGAAACTCAAACAAGTTACTATTGGAAACTTTCTTCAAATGATCTGAAATTAATACCAGTGCTTCCTTATAGCAAATAAGGAACACACACAAGAGGATACCAAAATTTGAATCCATTAAAGTCCTGAAAACATGATTTTTCTCCACAGCAACAATTGGAATTTTGAACAAGTTTGTTCTATAAACTTTTTCAAATTGCC